>BLKR01006504.1:0-56106 GCA_011170035.1 Teleogryllus occipitalis
AAATGCTTTGCATAATATGACATAAACGTCATTTCGCTGTGTTCCTTTATTTTTTTTTAAATTTTCACAAACTATTTTTTTAATATCTCTCAAGTCGTTAATATTTACATTACGATATTTATTGCCTTTGTGAGTAGAAATGCGTAAAATTATTTTCAGTGTAGTTTTCTCAAATTTTATTTCGGCGAAAATACATTTCATATCACGCATTTTCTGAAACGATCAATCGACATTTTCTCAAAAATTGCTCCAAATTTTCCAAGGAATATTTGAAACTAGGACCAAGTATTTCGTGACATTTGACATTTGTGCGAAAAACGCGAATCGAACATTATGATTGAGTCACCGAAACAAGAAAATTCTTGTAAGAGAAACAGAGAGAAGATAATCTGGCTTTATAAACTCATTATTTTTAGTTAAAATGTTAATCCGAACAATAATAAAATTAGCATAGGTTAGAAAATTATTCTTATAGTTTTGTTTTTCTTTTCTAATGAACATAAAATAAAAACGAAATAGAAAAATCACGAAAACTGAAATAAAACAAAACCTAATTTAAAAAATAAATTAGAAACAATTAAATTATTGTTTTATTTATATTGACCTATCGGGAGCAAATTATCAGATGAAAGATTGAAAGTTTGGGAAACTAGAGAATTTACAAGGCTACATTTTCATATTTTCCTTTTTATTGTCTGTCAGAATATGAAATATTTATAAAAAAACAATGGAAAAAGTAAGTTCCTTATTTTTATGTCGATGAAAATGGTCAAAATCGGATGTAAATGCCTGAAAAAATTCTCGAAACATCTTTATCATCTATAGAAAATTACATGAATGATTAAAGCCAATATTCATAGGCGTAATGTGGTTCAAAAATTAAAATTAATATAAGAAGCCAAAAAGGGTGTTTTTTCATTTGTGCGAAGTAATCTTGTTCCGCCTATTGCGCTCAAAATTAAAGTATATGAAAAATGATTTCTCGAAAATGGCTTCAAATGTTCTCTTTCATTTTTATCTCGGACAGAGCAAAAAACGAGTCAAAAGTGGCGTATCATTTTCCGAAAACTGTATTTACGAAAATTACTAACAAAAACTTAACATTGAATACTTTAATATTGATAATACAGATCTTTTTCCTAAATGAAATCTTTCTTTAAAACTAGATCTCTAAATAAAGGAAATAAAAAATCTATACATTTTTGAAACTTGCAAATGCAAATGGTCAAGTCTTTTTATTCGCCGAGAACATAGAGCTACGCCGTACGGCATTTGCTATATGGGTAATTGTGACTGGCGTGTCCTGAAGTACCAGAATTTGAATCCCGTCACGGAGAAAAAAGTTTGCTGGAACTCTTTTTCGTGTTTGTATAGTGTTATAATATTGCGTAGCCATTACAAGTAGGCGTTAAAAGAAAATATATGCTGTTGTAACAGCTCTAGTTTGTTTTTTCTGGTCAGTGTTGTGCGTCAATATCCAAAGTAATATTCGGCATAAAACATTAAACAATAATAGACTGTAAGGAAATATATATCATCGTCCCTATGTTACATTCCAGATCCGATTAATTTCCATAGTATTTCACATGCACGCATAAAACCATGAGTGCAAAGCAAGGCAAGACTTGTCGCGTTTGAAAAAGCATATACATGAGTCTGGTGGCAAGCGAGGCGACGGGTCGTGGCACAGCAGAGATTGGATTGGGGGCCAACACCAGAAAGGTTATTCTTTGGTTCCCTCAACTGCCTCTCCCTCTCTCTCTGCTCTCCACTCCGCTCCGCTCTCGTTTTCTCTGCCTCGCCGCATTCTCCCTTCCCCGCAGCGTCGCTCCGCAGGCTGCCATGCCATCGCGTCGTCTGCCAAGACAGCGCACAATAAGATCGAAGGAAAATACCTTGGGTTACGCCGCCCCGCGCCGCCCCGCGCCGCCCCGCGCTACTCTACTTTGGGTGAACAACTACATCAGAATTTTCTTCTTGCTCATCTCTACGTTTCTTCGTGCTTTTTTCTTTTATCTTCGTTGTTATCTCCTGCTCAAGTTCATTGCTCGAGCCTCATTCCCTTCCTTTTCTTGTTTTCCTTTTTTCATTTTATCCTTTGCTTTTTCATTCTTCTCTTTTTTGCATCTCATTCTGGTTTTCTTTCCCTTCATCATCATCATCATCATCATCATTTTCTTCTTCTTCTTCTTCTTCAGATAATATATTTTATTTTGTTTATCTTTTTTCTGTTCTTTCTTTTCTTGTTCCCCTCTTACTCTTTTTATTCTTCGCGCTTGACTTCTTAATACGTTTTGTAAGTCTTGCTCTTCTCCTGTTTCACATTCTCCTCAACTTCTGTCTTTCTTCTTTCACTTTCAGTTAATCACTTTTCTTCATTCCACTTTCTTCTCCTCCTTTTCTCTTCTTCCTTGTCATTTTTATTTTGACTTCTGCTTCAAACAATTACATCTTTAAATGATTATAACTAATATTAATGAAAAATATTTATGTTTAAACTCTGATTAATCTCGTGTTCTCCAACTTCAATTCTCAACCTTTTTGAAAGTGTTTACTTACCTTTCTTATAGAAATCACAATTTTATTCAATGATAATATGTACTAAACTTGGCTCATTTCAGAATTTCTGTGTCATTTACGATTTTACTTGAAAAGCATTACACTGATAAACACAGACCCCCATCTCGATCAGGTTTTTCGTTCCGTTTCCCTGGCCCTTTGAGTAAAATTCTGATATGGTCCCTTCTTTTGCTTCTGGATATAAATATTACTTCATTATCTGTGCACGTCTTCTAGGATTCAGTGGGAAATGTAGTTATTCAAATTATTTTTCTCCATCTTCTCGCGACAGGAAGTATTACTCCTTGATGAAGGACAAGAGCCCAAATTTATCGCTGATTTACCCTTCAAAATAGATTTTATTACATCGGAACGAATACTTTTGTTAACAATTCTTGCAAAAAATGCTCATTTTTTTCTGTATTCAAACTTCAATTAGTATATGGCTTAGGAATGCGATCACAGAATTTTGAAAACGTGCGCAGAATGCACTTCTCCCCATAGCACGTCACACACAGTTTCTTTTACTGCTTTTGATGTAAAAATATATAAAATAAAAACAGGAAATCAGTGCTCGTAGGCTTGCACGCAGGAGAAACCACGCCCTCTAAATAGAGTTAGGGGTCCGGTAGCTTTACATAATAAAACATTTTTTTTGGTCTGTGAATACGAAGAATACTTGATTCCGCGTTTTTAAGCTGACACTTTTGGGAATTGAAACATGACATTTGGGGAAGAGTCTCCCCACACCATCTGGCAACCGTGGTTATGGTTGAATTAAAAAACAACTGTATGTGTTACTCTATCGTTGATGTTATAATTTCATTTTCCTTGTGGTATGTTTTATTTATTTACTAGTAAAGTATGAAAAAAATTTTAATGAAAAAGGAGGGCAGAGGGGCCCCAAAAATGCATTTGCACCCTCCCATAATTGTTTTAGGCTGTACATGCCTACGTCAACACCACATTCCCCAAGTCTATATTTTTATTTCAAACCTGTTTAGTGGAATGCATAACTAACATGTAACAACACATGTATGACAGGTCATACATACATGTATGACCTGCGAGTGGGCGAATCTGTTATAAGAAGCGCCATGAGCATCTCCTCAAAATCAAATACTATTGAAAATTCCACTTTAGGAAATAGAGCTTGGTTCTACCAACAAATCCTACCCACTGCATCATTTCCACCGTGGCCTCGCTTTGCGTCCGGTTGCATGGTCAGTTGGTTGGTTGGTTAGATGGTTGGTTGGTTCTTAGTGATTATGGGCGCGTCAACAAATTACGTCATTAGTCCTGTAAATGATGTGCATGTTTTTCCTTGTGATATGGCGGTGATCTTCCCCTGCTGGATGGCGAGATCCGGCGCCGACCTACCACTGTCTAGCGGAGTTTTCCCCAAACCAGGTCTCTCCCACCAGCAGGGCACCACCTCAGCCGAAGTCTACTGCATGTTTTCCTTGGGATGTGGCGGCTAGCGGGGTTTTCCCCAACCAGGTATCTCCGACCAACGGGGCACCGCCCCAGCCAGGGCAAGCTCTAAGCTCCCGACCGGTCTCCCGGAATATGTAGTAGTGTAGTGCATGTTAGTGTAAGTGTGTGTGTAAGGGGAGAGGATAGAACAAGGAGGGGAAGGAAAGATAGCGCGCGGTCCGTGGCCCGTTTGGTATGGTACTGCTCCGGCATTCACCTGGTGTTGATCGGAGAAACCACGGAAAACTACCGATGAGAGCAGCCGGCCGCTAGAATTCTCCTCCAGACAGCGACTGAATTCGACCTAGGTGAAAAGCTAGTGTCAAAATTCCTGCCGCTGTGGGGAGTGGGAACCCACGACCTCCCGGTCAGAGGCGCTGCAGTGACATCAGTTGATGCACTGAGCCACCGCTTCGGGTTTTGCGTCCGGAGGTGGCGATATTTGCGTTAGCTGGGATGTACGAGAGGGACGACAAAAGACGAACTACTCCGCGTTTGAATGGCAACGACCACGTCGACAAGCACAATGGGACGTGGAGCTTATTGTGATCTCTTCCATTTGGATGATACTCCATTTTATGCACGCAAGATTTCACCATTCAAATAAAAGATCGTGACTACCGCAGCGGTTTGTATTTATTTTCTCACCTACAGTTTAAGAAGTACAGAGAAAGTTTTGTAATGCTGCTGGAAAAATGGCGATTGTTCTAACTATAAATGCGGCAAAATGACTAGTAATGTTGCTTACATTCTATACTAATCACCATAATTACTAACTAGTGGTGCTGCAATAACACATTCTTTCTCGCGTTATTTCTAACATTTGCAATTTTCAATAATTGAGAGGGAGCGCTGAGGAGCGGGTTTTGAAACACACTGCTTTTTTAATTTGTTTAATTGAAGCAGCAATTGGGAGAAAAGTGCTCGATTTTGCAAAAGAAATTTTAAAGGTATGATGTTTTAAAACATTTTGTTTCACTTAAAACATATATTGTTATTC
Source organism: Teleogryllus occipitalis (assembly GCA_011170035.1). Classification (NCBI taxonomy): domain Eukaryota; kingdom Metazoa; phylum Arthropoda; class Insecta; order Orthoptera; family Gryllidae; genus Teleogryllus; species Teleogryllus occipitalis. The sequence continues at coordinate 5,036 of BLKR01006504.1, forward strand.
ATGGGTTTTGGTTCGTAAATTAATCAATAATATCAGTTTGTCGACGTTTCGAAGTTTTATTCCTCCGTCATCAGGGGTGTATTCATCAACAACATGGTTAGAATAATGTATAATAAATATTATCAAGAACAATGGAGACACACATTTTTTTTAAATTGAAAAGAAACACAAACGAAACATGTCTTACCATGATGAGGAATATTACACATGTATTGTAACATAATAAACCATATACTGTACCACAAGAGCTGGCATGATGACTCATTCAACACAGACATCATGCTCCTAACTGAAATGGTGTTTCCATACTACAAGCAATCAGGAAACCAATCCGGGTTGTTTAAGATTTTGTTTCAGATAAAAATTTCTATTTTTAAATTTGTAGTTTTGCAATGTTACATTACTGCAGTTTTCGAAAGTATGGATTTGCCGTAAATAGGACTAGCGTGAACTTTCTAGTTCTTTGTTACATAAAAGACGAAATGTTAAAAATTGTCTAAATTTCAGCCAGAATTTCGAGAAAACTGGCCATATTTTCGAAAAATTGTACTGTATCTTATTTCAATATCTGTCATTCAACAACAGATTCTATTAAGGAACAAATCTCTATCTTCAATAGCGTAGTTGCATGAAGACTACGAAAAATGTTTAACTTATGCAATTTTCTAATATTCACTCTCTTCAACGAAAGTGAGACCTGTCCCATTCTTTTAAGCGTCTTTACGATGAAATCTGATGAAAAAATTTAATACAAAAAAGTTGAGCCTTTTTTTTTTGTTGAGAAAACTAAAAATATAATTCACGCTTTATGTAAAGTGTCCCTCAAAATTCAAATTAACGTTTCAAACACGCATAGTCTCGAGTTCCTTAAATCAATCGGGGAATATAAATTTTGGAGAAAATCGGCCGAATGGAAGGCGCTAGTTTTGAATGCGAACATACGAGCGAACAGAGACTTTTGATGTCAATCGATTTTTCGGTATCAAAGACCCATGAAACATGAATTCTGACTACATTTTAGCGGAAGTAATTTACTGTATATAGAAACAATATTTAACCACATTTTGTTTGCCAGGGCTCGGAAATAGTTTTTCTGCCGGAAATTCATCGTTTTCTGTCGCAAGATTATGAATTATTACGAATTATTACGCTCTTATTACGAAATAAGGGCGTGAAAGAAAAAAAAAATTTTCACCATTTTTGTCTCTTTTTTTTTCAAGCTGAACTCTACCGAAACAAGTTCGTCATAGTCGGTAATATTTCGGCTGCTTGGCTGCAATCATATTGTTTACTGCCCACGACTGCAGTAAAACCACCGCTACTTTCCCAGCTCTTTGTCAGCATTCGAACGAATGTGTCATTTATACGCGGAGTCGGTGTTATTTGTTCTGGTGGGCCCAGCGAGAAGCGGCAATTGGCCGCGGCGACAAAGGTCCCCGCGTGTGTAGAGCGGAGTGGGCGGCCGCTGGGCGCACAGAGGGCGAGGCGCGAGAGGTGAAATCCGATGAATGTTTGCAAGGTACTCGGCTACTCCATCAAGTGTACCAACATTACAAACAAATTTTTATCGAGATGTGTGTGTGCGCACGCGCTGACCGCGAGCCGAGGGGGGCGGCGGCGGGCGGGCGGAGCGGCGCGCCGGCTAATCAACGGTCAACACAATGAAAGGACCACATCCGGAATCGCTTATTAATTTCCATGTGTGCGTTTTCATCGCCACCCGTGCGCGCCGCTCGTGGGCGGGAGGGGGAGGGGGAGGGGGAGGGGGAGAGAGGGGAGGGTCGCGCCCTGCCTGTGTGCTCTCGCGGCCACACCCCTTCCGAAAGCGGACTCACCTCGACACACCAGTCTATTTCGACTCGCTCGTTTGCTCTCGCTTTCCCCGGGATTTCAATTCGGAGCGTTACTTAAATACTCGCGGGATGAATTTCCTATTTTCGTATCATCCCGGTCAGTGTTGTTCCTTTTGTTGTTTGCGAATTCAGTTTTCAAATAACAAATTTCTTCAGTTTCCCCTCTGCAGAATCTAGGAAAAAACAAGTTACTTCTTATGAAAAATAGAAGTATTTCAAAATATTACTCTCCATTTTTTCTCATCATTCGCCCTGGTTTATTCGTTAAATAAAGGAGATAGTTCACGTTTATTCCATAAAGCTTGACTTCCTATAATTCAATAATGATTGTAAATCAGTTGTGGAAGTAAGTTTAATATCATACTAATTTTTTCCTCACTCTCAAAACTTCCAATTAGGGCAGTCTCACTCTATCATAAAAAAGCATGATATCAACAGCATCGTGAAATCACAAGTTTCCAAAAGTATTGCTAAATCAACTAAGTAATTTTCTAATTAGTGTTAAGTGCGTGAAGAAATGTAACGTATTTACAAATCAATGCATACTGCTTAATTTCTCTGGCATGGCATATTTACTTTTTCATATATTTTAGGTACTTATATCACCAAGAATTTCTTTGGAAGCGAATACATTTAATAGTTCCTTTCGGAAGTTCACATATTCAATTGCATACAAAGATTTAAATTTAGATGTTCAATGACAAACGGTTGTTGAATGTCTACTGTTTCCCGACACCACAAAAGATACATTATTTTGAAGAACACTTTAATTCACTTCTCTGCTCTACGTCCTCTCCTGCTGTCCTGTGTCATACAACATATCCTCGTTTCTACCCATCCCACATCACATCTGTTCACATTCACTTTCACCTGCAAACCACTCTATGTCCCGTGCCGATCCACTTCACCCCTCATTCATCCACTCTCGACCCCCCCTCGTCCCCCCTCTGCCCCTCCCAACACTAGACCTCGCTCCGCACAGATCTGCCTCTCCACGCCCGCCCCCCTCCCCCGTCGCCGCCCGCACCGAGCAACCTCGCGCACCTCTTTTCAAAGCCGTTCCGCCCCTCCTCCCTGCACTTCACCCCCACGCCACGCCTCGCCAGGCCCCACCCCCCAGACCCAGGCCACCAAGCTCAGTCCCCAACTGTCTCTTCCCCCCCCCCCACCGCTTCCCGACACGCCTCTTTCCGATCTGCCTCGCCCCACCCGCCCATTTCCACCCGCCCTTTCCGGCCAGGCTCGTGCCCCGCCCTGCCCCTGTCCCAGCACCAGCCCCTGTCCCTGCCCCTGCCCCTGTTCCTGTTCCTGTTTCTCCCTCCCCTGCCTCTGTCGCTGCCCTTGCCTCAGTCCCTGCTCCTGTTCCTACCCCATGTTCCTGTCCACGTCCCTGCCCCTGCCCTAGCCCCTGTCTCTGTTCCCGCCTCTGTCACTGTCCCTGACCTTGACCCTGCCATATCCCCTGTTTTTGTTCCTGTCCCTGTCCCTACCCCTGTCGCTGCACCTGTCCCTGTCCTGTCCCTGCCCATGTCTCTGCCCTGTCCCTACCCCTGCCCATGTCCCTGCCCCTGCCCATGTTCCTGCCCCTGTCCGTGTCCCTGTCCATGTTCCTGCCCCTGTCCGTGTCCCTGCCCATGTTCCTGCCCCCTGTCCCTGCCCCTGTCCGTGTCCCTGCCCATGTCTCTGCCCCGCCCTTGCCTCTGTTCCTCTCTCTGTTCTGTTCCTGTCCGTTCGTGTCCCTGCCCCTGCCCCTGTTCCCGCCCCACCCCGGCCCGCGCCGCCCGCCCCGCCCGGCCCCGCCCCTTTCCGCTCAGTCGCTGTGTCGCCCAAACAAACACGGAAGGCGGGCGCGGGCGGCGGGTCCATTTCGACTCGGCGCCGCGCCCGCGTGTTTGTCGCCCCGCGCGAGCGGCGCCGGCGTCGCCGGCGGCGGACGCACACGGGGCACTGCGCGCCAAACATCCGACGCCACGCCCCCTCCCAGGAGTTCAACCTTCATGCTGCATCTCCACACACATGAGATTTGGAACATTAAATAGAATTTATTGTACCCAAAAGATTAAGTTATTCCCTAAAATTATCCATTATAATGAATAGTTGGAGTTTGTTCATGTTCCTCATGAAATTTGTAAACAAGTTAAGGTACTCGTCTATCTGAGTTTGTATACAATCGAATATAATTAATATAACACATTATGTAATAATATTCGTTGATAATATTATGACTAAAAAGTTGCTGCAAAGAAGCAAATTTCTTCAAACATTTCTCTAAGAAACTAGAATAGTATCACTGTATCATTGATAATTGTCAACCACACAAGATTAAAGCAGTTTTCTTGATTCTCTTTTCCTTGCTGCTGTTTTTAACTTCTGGTAGACACCAAATTTATTGAATATGTCGGTGGAATCGTGCCGATGCTGCAGATCTGGTTACGAACCGATGGAACCAGCTCGGTGGAAAACAAAACGATACCTTTAATTTTCTCGGTTTGGGGATGAAATGAATTGTAGTGAATCAATACAAAATAAATTTCGTAACCTTCATTTAAAACACAGTTTATAGATAACCTTTATTGGACATAATATTACTCACACAATTCCAGGACCTCTAGTTATACGTGACCGAGAAATTAGTCGAGTATTTGGTTTGGTAGTTTAGTAAATTAGTATGTTTGAGAAACTAATAAATTCAATGTGGGATTACTAATATAATAATACTATTGACAACTGAGGCATTGCTGTGCCCGGCTTATTAAGCGATAAATGAGAACGTACAGAATTCATGATTTGATAAGTGAATACAGAGCACAAAATACGATCGTATTACTCCACTTCTCCCTCACGATGGGAGAAGTTATTTATTTCGTTCTTTCTCTTTCTCATTTTTCCATTTCTTCTTTTACTGCATATTTTGTTTCTTCACGTCTTTATCTTTCTTATTCCCCTGGATATTTTGAGATTTTTCTTCTTGTGCTCTCCTCTTTTTATTCTCCCTTTTTTGTCCTTTTTCTTATCATCAGTGACCAAGGTAATATTGATGTGGTCTCACGAGTGCAATGGCACTAGCTTTTCAGCTAGGTCGAATTCAGTCGCTGTCTGGAGGAGAATTCTAGCGGCCGGCTGCTCTGATCGGTAGTTTTCCGTGGTTTCTCCGATCAACACCAGGCGAATGCCTGAGCAGTACCCTACCAAACGGGCCACGGACCGCGCGCGATCTTTCCTTCCTCTTCCTTGTCCTATCCTCTCCCCTTACACACACACTTACACTAACATGCACTACACTACCACATATTCCGGGAGACCGGTCGGGAGCTTGTCCCGGCTGGGGCGGTGCCCTGCTGGTGGGAGAGTCCTGGTTAGGGGGAAACCCCACTAGCCGACGATAGGTCGGCGCCGGATCTCGCCATCCAGCGGAGGAAGATCACCGCCATCTCCCGAGAAAAAAACATGCACTACACTAAAGGGACTAATGACCGAAGCAGTTGACGCGCCCGGAAACACGAAAAAACCAACCAACCAACGAGTGCAATGGTCCCTGCAACGCTCGCGTGTAATGCAGAAACGTCATGCGGGTCGTCTATGAAAACGATTGACTTACGAAGGCGGTACACGATGCTCCGGTAAATTTACTAACCGAGAACTCGTCTGCGCTGAATCTTTTACTTTCGCTGACCTCAGGAACCGCGCGCGAGCCCCTCGAGCGCGAACCCAGGACTCTAAGAAGGGTGGGGGTGAGACTCTTTGTAGAAGTGGGGGCCACCAATGAGAATGAGCCATTCGAACCATACGGAGTCAATTGGAACTGCAATCGGGGAGAAACAGACTGTTACATACAGTTCAAGTAATGTTGCCTTCTGTATTATATTGGATATGTTTGTTGTTGATGTATAAGAATGTGAAATATGAATCTAAAGCGAATTAGACATACTATCTGTTTTGGACACAACGTATTATAATTACTTGTTGAACTGATGATGTAATTCCCTTTGCTACATAGTTATCACACATTTAGGGTGGTGCTAAATACAAAATTGTAATATTGAATCGTTTTGTTGGATTGTGAGAATTTTTTATTAACTGTTTAATTAAAAAGACGGTTCTATAAAAGTTAAAAATCTTATTCTTAAAAAATTCATGATTACTTTCGGTTCTAATTTCTTACAAGAGTACCTTATTTATTTCTTATATAAAATTAACGAACACTATTTATTGATAATCGTTTACGAGACTGTATAAAAAAGATTAAGAAGTGTATTGTATCTAAGTAAATCTAAAACGATTGAGCTCTTTGCATTCTATTCAACAAAACCTATAATAACCTCATAATTGCCCTAACATATAGTCAGAAATAATTACTCGTTGGTATTTCTTATTCAGATTCACAATGGAAGAAAATGGTTACAATATATGTGCTACCAAACATGGCATGCCCCTCATAATTTCGTTCGTTTTGCTATCATTCGAATATTATAACATTCTTTGGTGAAAAATCAGTTATTAAATTGAAAATTTTTGTTGGTTAGAATTAAATAATAATTTTAAACGGGCCACTACTTTAAAATAGTGTTTAAGATTCACAATGAGCATAAATTTAAAAAAATCAAAAAATGAAAATATGTCAACACATAGCAGTGGCAGAACATTAACATTGAATAATGGCCGTTCTAGCCAGAAATACGAGACATTACCCATTTAAATACGAGTAAGTGGGCAAATAATTTCACAGTATGGATCATTGCATTAGACATACGACCATTCAATATACACGCCACGTCTTCCTCGCTGTACAATTGCAGGCTACTTCCCTGCCAGCAAAGCTGACTACATCCCACTACTTCCGTCGCACTCGCGAAAAGATGTCAATCTCTAGAGTAGTGGCGATGAGTGAGTTAAATTTAAGGGAGTTCCAAAAGCATCGGTCGTGAGCAAGGGGGCTCTCTCTCCAATATTTCCCATTTGTTAATGAACACAATTATTAAAATTGTTTAAGCACATTGTGTCTTAAATTTCAAATATGTTTTAAAATATTTGAATATATATCAAATTAGTATAGGTGTAAAAATTTTAAATCACTAATAAAGAAATAATGTTACGGAAAATCTTCCTTTCCATTCCAAGAAACTGATGCAAAATTTACATATCAGAGTATTGTGTCGGGACACTGTTTTACTGACAGCGGGACGGAGACTTCGTCGCGTAGTTGGTTGACGCTGTAGCCTGATAGTGCTGTGCGTAGCGGAGTTCGCTGCGAAAGTGTGATCATGATCCAATGAAAGCGCTTAATGAATACACAGAAGCAAAATCACGCGGTATCGAATGGTCCTTATGGCACAAGGTCTGAGCGAGGTGTTGTTTCAAAAACGTGAACAGCGATGTAACCCCATCGGTTCGTCAATGTAATACTGTTGTGGACATTATAAAAAGGGGCCATTATTCAAAAGAGGCCAATATTAACGAAGTGAATATTCTATTTTGGTTAATTTTTTTGATGTTGTGTGAACCTGTAAATCTTATAAAGAACCGCCCCTGCTCTTGACTGCAAAATGCACGCAAAACCAAGCAATGTGCAGGCCTGGTCTAGTCTAAGTACAGACGCATCAGTACTGTGTTGAAACAGTACTGTGTTGTACAGACGCATCAGTAAGTGTTGAAAATCCATGCAGAAAGAACTGGTATTCTCTGGCGTTGCGTTTTCGTTGCACATCCATAGCGGAGACAGCCCGGACGGAAGAGTGATGGCCAGGGAGGCGGAGGTAAATGAGGCGAGGAGGTATAGCACTAGCGAGGGGCAAACTGAGGGAAGGAGGAGGTCACAGCGTGAGGTAGTACAACTGCGTGAGCGAAGGGAAACGTGGTGGCCAAATAGCCTGAAGGACGACGAGAGCTAGGATTCATGCGGAAGGGGAAGAGAGGCAAAGGGGATGGGGCGAGTGAGGAAAGGGGCGAGGAAATGTGTGAGCAGCGGGGACGACAGGCGGACAAGCAAGTTGGGGTTGCGGCAGGGCCGGAGGGCGTTGGAGATGGAGAGAGAGAGAGAGAGAGAGAGAGGGAGAGAGAGAGAGAGAGAGAGTCGGGAAGGGGATGGCGGAGGCGAGGGATCGATGAGGTGCGGAGGTGGCGAGGGCGCAAAAGTACGAGGAGCCGAGGTGGAAGAGGCAGTAGGCGCAATGAAGCAGAGGAGGTGAGAGAAATTGGCGGAGAAAGATCCAAACATTGGAAATGCCGGAGCCGGGGGGTGTGTGTGGATATGACTGAGAGGAGGGCGGCGAGGGCGGCGAGGGCGGCGAGGGCGGCGAGGGCGGCGAGGGCGGCGAGGGCGGCGAGGGCGGCGAGGGCGGCGAGGGCGGCGAGGGCGGCGAGGGCGGCGAGGGCGGCGAGGGCGGGGGCGGCGAGGGCGGCGGGGGCGGCGAGGGCGGCGGGGGCGGCGGCGAGGGCGGCGAGGGCGGCGAGGGCGGCGAGGGCGGCGAGGGCGGCGAGGGCGGCGAGGGCGGCGAGGGCGGCGAGGGCGGCGAGGGCGGCGAGGGCGGCGAGGGCGGCGAGGGTGGCGAGGGCGGCGAGGGCGGCGAGGGAGCCGCGCGAGGGCGGGCGCAGCGCGGCGCGAGGCCGAGCCGCCAACACCAGATGACGTTTTCAGAAAAACGCCTTCGCCGGCCGATAACGCACTGCGCGCTACTTTTTTGCGCGTAAAAATAAAGTTTACTCCATCTGATAAAACCCCGAAAAACGGTTTTCTTGTTTTTATCCGCGACTCTGAACACAACATGTTTGCATAAGTACACGCCAGGGTTTCCTCTATTAGGAACGTGTTATGGATTCATGTTCTCGTAAAGAAGGAAAATCAAGTGAGTGGTAATTCAGATTCATGGGTTATTGACTTCTGCAGTTTTAAAATAGCTTTTCGATATAGAAGAAATGTCTAAAAATGTGTGAACAAATTTGCCTATTGTTTTGCAAAATGAACATTCTGAAGGTAATTGGGAGTCCAAAAATATTTTGTAAGTTGCTAATGTAGGAGTAAATCGTTAAAAATTTACTTTTAATGGTTAAATTTCAAAACCCGTCAGTTTTTTTGTACTAAAATTATTGCAATTTCTTCCACATAAACGTAACTCAATTAAAACACGAGTTACTTCAGTGTCACATTGGCATTCTTGTATATTTTATAGATAACTGTAGGTAAAGTATGTAAGAGAAAGTGGTAGGTAAATAATCCAAACTCAAACATTCATTAAATTACTATTTCCTCTACCCATTCTCACATTATTTCTTTAAGTGAAATTTGATTTACAAAAGGAAAACTTAATAGAAACCAGAACAAGTGAATCAGTAATTTGTTAGTAACAGATCTTCCGGGTAGTTTGTACACCAGCATACGCACGCCTTCCCGTAACTTATAGGCGATAACTCCTGAGGAATGTAGACCAAGAGCCTACAGGACCATTACCATGACAGAACATCCCATTGAAATCCCGGCTAGCTGCACAAATCTCCGCCAGACCTATTTCTCACACGCGGGCGTTCCGAGTGCACTGGCGGCGCCTGCTGATGTGTGAGAGTGAGAGGGTAGAGCACACGTGAGAGAGCGGAAATTATTCTCGTTGCTGGGGCAAGGCAAAGCACTTCAGGACAGCAACAGCTAAATCTAGAGAAAATAATCTAATGAGAGGTAGGAATAATCATCCACAACTATTACAGGTATAATATTTTATTATTGACACAACCAGTTCCACTTTTCACTTTTGACATTCAAGAGTAAATTATTATAGTGTATATTGATTACATTTAGTATATTTTTCATTACATGACGTTTCGGCTACACCTTAAAGCCACATTCAGACCTGGCTTTTAATTGTACATTTTAACAATTTATAGCTCATAATTTTTAATACGTTTTAAAAGAAATATCTTGACACAAGCTTATATTTTATAAAATAGAGTTGCAATATTTACATTTTATACATTATTAAAACTGTAAGCGTGCGTACTTCAAGCACGCGTATATTCAAGTAGACGGTAACAAATGAAGGAACAGCGAGCGGAAGTACGCATGCCTACTACGCTAATAATGTATATAGTGTAAATATTCTAGTACAGTAATTCCAATTCTATTTTATGAAAGGTATGTTTCTGTCGACAGATATTTATTTTAAAATGCATTAAAAATTATGAACAATAAATTGTTAAAAAGTACAATTAAAAACCAGGTCTGAATGTGGCTTTAAAGTGTAGCCGAAACGTTATGTAATAAAAAAATACTGTATGTAATCAATATACACTATAATAAATTACTCTTGAATGTCAAAAATAAAAAAGTGGAACTGATTGTGTTAATAATAAATTATAGATATTCATTGAAGAAGAGACAAAATAAGGTATAATATTTATTATAACATGCTCAATTTTATAAGTACTCATTATTATAACTGTTATTATTGTGGATGGTTATCCCTATCTCTCATTATGGATTACCACAATATTTCTGCTACCACCACGGAATTTAAATAATATAAGTAATTATATCATATGAGGAGATAAATTGAAAGAAAATCTGGAGAAACAGAGATAACAATACTTCGCTGGGAGTGTACTGCACACAAACTTGTTTTTCAAAGAATAGAATGACTTAGAATAGAATAGTAAACTACGGTACACTTTCGTTAACGAAATAGATTTTCTTCAAAACGTTTTATAAATATTGATGCGCCCAATCGCAAAGAATACTAAGTTTATTTTTAAGAGCCACACTTACACAAATATTATTAAGTAACGTAAATAAGAAATATAGCACGTTCATCAAAACTGATTCAAAAATTGTTTTCCGTTTGAAATTTTACCAACTGTCGTTTAAAGAAAAACTAAGAGCAAACAAATATTTGAATAAGCTTCAAGTTTGTTTACATTTTATAATTATTACTGAATTCTTCAGTGCTTTAATTTAAAAAAAAAACAACTAATAATTTGAGAATGTTTAAGGATTTTAAACGAGCCAACGCCTAAGGTTTGGTAAAAACATTGACATGTAATATTCACACGAATATTCATACGTATATTCATAATATTCATACGTAATATTCATAATATTCATACGTAATATTCATAGTGTTCTGCCACGAGGTTATAGTGTTCTGCCACCAAGTTGTATATACATACCTGCAGAAATAATAAATATCTATCTATATGTTGATAAATAACAAAGAATTAAAAAGGCGTATATAAAAAGGTTTAAAAAAACATTACACACTCAATTCTTAACATTTCACAAAAGACAAGGAACTTCCTCAAACTCTTAGCCTATTTCCTTATTCTTCTGACTGATGAAGAAACGCGACACCAGATCGCAGTCGCGGCTGCAGCAGCCGAGGCGGTCGGCGCTCCTCGCTTGTTTTTCTGCGGCGCGGGGCGCACTTTGGCGCTCTCCCGCGGCGCTGCGGGCAAACATACGCCGGGCCGGCGGGCGATAGCATCGCTTGAAATATGGCGACGCCGCGGTGTATTAGGCCCGGCGAAATCGACCGACCGCCGCCGTCGCTTTAAATGCTAACGTACGACCGCACCGCGTCCCCGCCCACGCCCCCGTCTATGCCCTCGCCCCGCCGCCGCCACGCAAATTACGTCGCTTCTTCGTTCACCCGCCCGCCCGCCGCCCGCCCGAAGCTCACGTGTCGTAAACGCTCACACTCTCCATAGCAGTGTTGAGTGAGAGAGTGATTGTTTGATTCATTCATACATTGTTAGTGATTCCGGGCGCGCCAACTGCTAAGGTCATTAGTTCCGTGAGTCTAGTGCATCTTTTTCCCTCGTGACGTGCGACCACACCGCGTCCTCGTCCACGCCCCTGCCGCCCCCGCCGCCGCCTCCGCCGCCACGCAAATTATGTCGCTTCTTCGTTCGCCCGCCCGCCCACCCGAAGCTCACACGTCGTAGACTCTCACATTCTCCACACAAGTGTTGCAAGTGAGCGAGTGAGAGAGTGATTGATTGATTGATTCATTCATTCATTCTTTGTCAGTGATGCCGGTCGTGTCAACATCTAATGTCATTATTCCCGAAAGTCTACTGCATGTTTTCCTTGGGATGTGGTGCTAGCGGGGTTTTCCCCAACCAGGTAGCTCCCAACAGTGGGGCACCGCCCCAGCCACTAGCACTAATCTTCCGACCAGTCTCCCGGCATGTGCGATAGTGTAGTGTATGTTAGGGTAAGTGTGTGTGTGTGTAAGGGGAGAGGATAGGACAAGGAAGAGGAAGGAAAGATCGCGCGCGGTCCGTGGCCCGTTCGTTAAGGTACTGCTTCGGCATTCACCAGGTGCTGATCGGAGAAACCGCTGGAAACTACCGATCAGAGCTGCCGGCCGCTAGAATTCTCCTCCAGACAATGTCTGAATTCGACCTAGCTGACTCGCTAGTATCCAAAATCGGAAGTGAGATCCCAGGACCTTGCAGTGAAAGGCACTACAGCGACATGAGTTGATGCTCTGAGCCACCTCTCCCGGTATGAGAAAGTGACTACTTCGTGTTTCTGGGTCGCCAACTACATTGGTGTCACTTGGGGGTGGCGATTTTCCTCCCTTCTGGAATGGGATATCGGTAGCCGATTTACAAGTCGGTTTGCAGGCAGGGGTTTACCTCTTCCGGGTATCACTTCCAGCTAGGCCATCCTATCCGGAATATGCTCCATCCCGACTAGTCTCCCGAGAGTATGTGATTTCGAGTGTAGGCTTATTAGTGTTAGTTTGTGTGTAAGAGGAGTGGAGGTGATAAAGACATGGATGGAAGGATTGTGAGCGATCCGTGACCCATTTTTAAGTCATTCCTCTGGCATACGCCTGGTATTGATCGGCGAAAGAAGAGAAGAATACCGATCGTCACAGCCGGTCGGTAGAATTCTCCTCCAGACAGCGGCTGAATTTGATTCACCTCTAGAGCCAATGTCGAAAATCTGCCTCCGTCGGGACCCGAACCCTTGGACCTCCAGTCAGACACGCTGCCGTTGTTGTCACTGAACCATCTCAGCCGCAGCAGTGGCGCCGAAGCCGCACCAATGAAATGAATAAACTCTCACGGGAAATTGTGTAGAAATGACCCCAGAGCGGATGCCACTCTTTTGTTCTGTGTACTGTATTCTTCTTCGCGTCCCGTTATGAACGGGAACTCAGGTCTTAGAATATTGGACAAAGGATTTTTTTTTCTCCTCCCCCTCAGATTCACTTCAACTATGACCAGTTAGTTTGATTTCTAGGATGTTATCCCATCTCTCCTCTTCCGAGAAGAATGTATTCTCCGTTTCCCTGAAAATTTCTTTCAAATTGGACTAAATAGTGACTTCAAACTTTCAGTTGACTTATTTATTGTAATATTTCGAATTCTTCTTGTTCCTTTAGGCGACGCGAATAACAAAGAAAATAATTTTGCTTTTTTTTTCAAACCAAATAGTATTACTTACAATGCGGAGCATTCTGCGTTTAATTTATATTTATCCTTTTTATCTTCTTCTGGCTATGACAAAATAGAATCGGTCACAGGAACCAGGTGTTTTACTATGACATTTTGGAGTTAAAGTTTTGTTGTTTTTGGCAGTTAAAGTTATGTTGAGACTTTTTGGAAACTTTTGGTGACAAGGTCTACAACCAATAACATGAGTGGATAGCTTTGTGTAACATTGAATTCTTAAAACGGTATTACTTCGTATTATAAGTTTTCACAAATCGAGAATTTTTATGTTTCATCATACATTACTTACAACATCGAGTGTCTTAACAAAAAAAGAGAAGAAAATAGAAAAGGATTTTCGTTTGAAAGATGTAGCGAAAACGTCGATGAGTAAGCTTCGTATCAACACTGAATCATCCTCTACTTGTCGACGCAAACGCCTGGAATGGGTTTCAATCGAATGTGGAAGTTCCTTGCCGCCACGGGCAAACAAAGGGGCTGCTTGAAATATCGGTCGACAGGCGGCGCCCGCATCGGCGAAGCACCTGGTTGTCATCTGGGCGATAAATCTCTCTCGGGGAATCCCTCGATTGTTCTAGGATTCAAATCGTCACGCACCGTGACTCAACAATCCCGCGCCTTCTCTCTCCCCTCCCATCCTGCATACCTTTTCTCCTTCTTCGGTTTCTTTTCCGCCCTCCTGCCCTACCGATTTTCTTTTTCATGTTACGTGATTACCTCTTCGCATTTAGCTTTAAGGTATCTTTCTACTATATCTTCATCCATTATCTTTCTCCTGTATCTTCATCCTTCATCCTTCTCCTGTATTTTCATCCTTCACCCTTCTCCAGTATTTTCATCCTTCATCCTTCTCCTGTATTTTCATCCTTCACCCTTCTCCAGTATTTTCATCCTTCATTCTTCTCCAGTATCTTCATCCTTCATCCTTCTACTGTACCTTTATCATTCTCCGGTACTTACCTCTCCAATTTTTTTTAAATTTCCCCGAGGCACACATAGCACGTTTTCCCCTTTTATTTTCTCGTGTTTCCCGTCGTCTCTCCATAGAATGCACCTTTCTCTTTTACTTTCGGTCTTCAAGCCCAATATGTTCGTTCTTTCTAAATATACATCTCTGCTATCGCCAACTTGGCACCTTTATCTTCCTCCTTATTTTCACATTCTCACCTCCCCGTTTTCCTCTCACCGCTCAAGTCTTTCTGGCTCCTCCACTCCCTATCCCTTTGCCAGTACGTTTCTTCCTTTTTACTATCATCTGCCCACTCTCCCTAAAACATCCTCTTCCCATCTCGCACTTCCCTAACTTGCATTTATCCTGATTCATCATTTTTTCCATCTCTAGATTCACCAATATCCCCGCACTCTCAAATTCCATTGGCACAATGTGAGAATATACGAAAAATTATATATTCCCTAGATCTTCAAGGTCTCTTCTCGCACTTCTAACATTTTTGACTTTCAATCTCACTATGTACTCCCGTTTCTCGTTCCTCAATCTCCCATCACTACCATGCCATCCCTTCCAACAGTGTCTTACCCTTTCCCCTTCTTCCTTTCGTCCACCCTTCCACACTTCCGCCTTTCTTTTTTGTTTGTTTTCTCGCTTTTCCCTTGTCTTTCTACTGACTTCTTAATCAATCCTTCATCTCTTAATTCCTCTTATTCTCTTATCTTGTCCTTATTTCATTACCTCTCTCCTCCTACTTGTGGCCTTTGGGTGAAGACTTTCGTCGCCTCTACGAACAATCCCCCGCAATCGCGTTTCCATTTCGATCTCGTGCCTGAGGCTCGTTTTTTACGGCATTTCCTCCGTATTCCCCGGAACTTCGGAGCGCACGCGTTATAAATTTCTGCGCTCTTCTATACCGCCATGATAAATGTTCCCTCACATGAAGCGCCTCGGATTTTGAAACTATTCCAATAGGAATGCAATAAGACGTTTGTGGGAGAGGACGGTAATGCAATGTTAAATAATAAATAAGGAAGTTCCGTCGTTCTAAGGAGGCAGTCTCTGTAATACGTATAAACGACGAGAATACCAAAACTCTTCGTTCATAATACAAGCGAAAGCCGAGCACACGTCGGTTGTTTTTTCCCCGCTTGGAAGGCGGTGTATTGCTCCACTTGCAGCGAGCCCTTGCGGTGAAAACTTACACTAAATCTGGCTGTTCCCTGGGGCCTGAACACACGATCACGCTGCAATTCTTTCGCTGGGCAATTGTCTGGGGAATCGAAGGCTATGGCACCGAAGTATTGCAGGCGATCTTATTTTTATGACCATTGAAAGTTATTTTCCACTATAATGTCTTAAAATATACTTTTCTGCAGTAAGAGTACTATTTTGACAACCGTATTAAAAAGTCATATTGTCTTTATTGAAGGTAACTTTAATTTTAAATATTACGTTTAGGTTTTATGGTCAAGGTTAAATATTGACGGTGTAATAAATGACATTAAAAAATACCAACAGAAATGGTTCCAGCATGTAAACAGGATGAATCCAAATAGACTACCGAAGTTAACTCTGTCACATACACCTTAGGTAGATCTAGAATGAGGTGGTCAGAGCAGTTCTGAGTCGCAGAACGGGTCATTGGCTCCCAACCCTTGTCAAGGAAGAAGAAGAAAATAAGAAGAAGAAGAAAATAAGAAGAAGAAGAAAATAAGAAGAAGAAAATAAGAAGAAGAAGAAAATAAGAAGAAGAAAATAAGAAGAAAATAAGAAGAAAAGAAGAAAAGAAGAAGAAAAGAAGAAGAGAAGAAGAAGAGAAGAAGAAGAGAAGAAAAGAAGAAGAAGAACCACAACAAGAAGAAAAGACGTTTTAATTGTTTTGTTACAAAATATATACCTGTAATTCGGTAACCATGTGTTCACTAGAAATGTAGAAGATAACGATTAATCTTTAGGTGGAAAAGGCTAGTGTTACACAAAGTTAACATTAGCCTTTTACCGCCATTAACTTTACTTTGCTACAGTGCTAAAAAATAAAAAAGTTAGTTCCAGTGAAATTAATTTTATAATATAATTATATTTCTCGTGTCGTGTACATTCAATTACTCTGTAGACTTCCCGCGTTACGAATTTTTCTATTCCGTGCAATCAAACTCTTGATTTATGAATTCGAGATGTGACATCCTCCGCTCTTTGTTGATGGCAGGATTTCATACATTCTTCTACGCAGCAAAAAAAAAATCGTTTTGGACGAAGGGAAAACCTACAAAGCATGTGGTGTATAGAAACTTTTGACGTCTCATGAATATAAATTATATGCTGTAATTACCAAACAGAGAGTTTACTAAAATTGAAATATTTTCTGGAGGGTCGAGAGAGCAGCCGCAATTTTGTGTTCGGGATGTTTTATATAGAGTTCCTAAACTCGTGCACATGAATTATTCTGATACTTTCCTTGAAATTTTTAATGGTAAAAATTCCTACCGCGTTTTCCTATTAAGTGTGGCAATACTGTTTTTCAATGCTTCGGAATAGATTATGGATTACAAGTAAGAAAGACCCTTCAGACAAGAATAAAAAACTCGGTTTTAAGTCGCAACTGAATTAATAACAGCAACATCAAAATCTACCCTGCGAGACATGTTTCAACGTAAAAATTTGAACAAATATTACTTTCTGAACGTCAGTATTCTAAACATGAAATCGGTTGGAATATCCCGTTTTTTCCAATATTTTTGTAAACTTTCTAAATAATTCGTAAAACGCATCGCCTCTCTTTGAAATTCATGTTTGCACGAGGGTTTTCCTTGCACAATAGCATATTAAGTGTTGAAAATTGTTAAAAACAACATATGCTTCAGTTTACAAATTTAGTTCTTTCTAGTTATTTTATCACATACATATTAATTGACTTTTCTTATCTCGAGATATTTTTGTCTTTATTTACTCTTGTGATCAAATAGTTGGGTACAAAGAAAAGTTCTGAAAGTAGCTGAGTAGAATAAAAACTTTCTGGTTTGATAAATATCGTGTTCATTTTATGCAATTCTGTATTATTTAAAGCGAAGTACAAAGGTGAAGCAGTCATATGAATTATTTACGGATCCGACGCGTAGCGTCTGTTTCCCTGCTAGTTTTGGCTGGCATCATAAATTTATCTCAGCACGGCTGATAAATTGTTGTCTCTCTAGAACAAATGTTAGAGTTTGCAGATCACACAATAATATATACGATAAATTTCGCGTTTGCAATTTGCAAATAGTTGCTTCCGCTACAGGTTTCACGATTACATCCATTAATCATTCGGTCAGGAAGAGCATAATTTTAAAAAGAGATACCAAGCCAGTGAACTAGCTCCAGTTTTACATAGAATACCAGTGTTTGATTTTAAAAGAGTCGATCAATTTTCAATGTTCAATTTTTCGATTTTGTTGGAATGTAAACATACGCATCAGAAAATATATTTATCTCTATTCTGCGTTCTCACTTCAACCTGAAATTTCTATTATCTTTCTGCATTTACATTTCAAGTTTTTTAAACAAATGTAAAAGATTGTTCAAATTCTTACATCGCTAGAAACCAACACATTTCTTAAATGTTTAATTTACGTAGTTGAAATAAAATTATACCGTCATGAAAGACTTGTATGCCACGCTATATAAATGTTTTTTATTTACAATTTGTGTTGTGATATTACATTATACATGAAAACATTCCTTCAATAATAGCGGATTATTACAAATGAGAGTTACATAAAATTTCACGATATTCGTACAATATTTCTATGAAAATAAAATTACAACTTGCGTTCATTACCATATGAAGCGTGAAGAAAAAGGTTAGAGTCTCAAACATTTCAATTTGTGAACAACTCTTGACAAATATACAACAAAATAGTGGAGAAAACTGGTCCTGAAAGAAGATTTTTTCTACATTAGTATTCTACATAGAAATCGTATGACTTTAAAATATACAGTGTTCCATTTCTTTCTTCACAAAACTGAGAAGTATGTTGAATTCATTTCAAATAAATAAAATGTAATGATCTTCTGTATTGAATTATTGTCTTTGCAATAGTCATCGTGATCCGCCATCATTACTATAACATCGACAAGTCAGCTCGTGGTTAGAAAGTCCGTGGAGGATAAACTTTGACAGTATGTATTTTGTTTATATTTTTACTCTACTCCTTTTGTTTATACTTTTACTCTACTACTATTTTTACTCTTCTTTGTTTATATTTTTACTCTACAGTATATCATACTATATTAAGAATATTTTTTCAATGAGCCGACTTTTCTTTTGGAATGTAATATTTAAAGACTTATCCCCAAACTGTATTCATAAATACTTTAACATTTTTTTGAAAAGGAAGTATCTTAACAGAATTTCGCCGCATTAAGGACGGAAACGATGGGGAGGGAGAAAGTATAATTAACAGTCTTCACCCTCTGAGTTCCTGCAGAGGATGATGAGGTTGGAGGGGGGGCTCTTTCCAGTGAGGAGAGGGGAGAAGTCTGCTCGGGTTAGAAAGTGTTTCGACTCACCAACATTAAAGGCCACGGCCGCCATTCTGTGCCATCGCAAATTATGAAGTTGTAACGCGTTGATATTGAGTTGTCATACTCCTAAAGTTTCGAACAACTTCTTACGTAGGGCCTCATATATACATAAAGAACATTTCAGACCCAAAATTCCAGAAGCCACGGCCGTAACGAGTATTCCATTTTGAATAAGGGAACCTTTATAATCACAGTAAGTAAGAGAGAACTAAATTATTACATTTCGCACGAACACGAAATGCACTTCGCCGTTGTATTGTCAAAGAGCCAAGAGGGTGCCTCCCACATACATTTTCCATCAACTGAGTAACTTCAGAAATACATTTATTCTCATTTTGGTGTCGACGATAATATCGAGTCATGGGACAGGTATGAATGAAACTTCAGCCTAGTTATATTCTTGGAATGTAATAAAAATAAGATATTTAGAAATTGATCCCGACATATCCTGCGGAAACTCAATACACATTTGTAAAATAATTTATTCAATAACAATCAGTTAATTGAAGAATTTGTTTTCCTCTATTTCAATTTTCTAGTGTAATAAATAGACGAAATGAAAAATATTTTTTATTTCTGTATTAAGAGACACAAATGGAAACGTTGAACATTGAAATACGGTCACGTATGGTTTATCCCGTTCACAAACTGGTGTTAATGTCCTCATGACAACAAACTAATCTTTGCATTGCAAAAAATGTATTGCATTTTTCACATTTTAATTTTTACGTCAACGACAGATGACGGATTTTCACTTTTTTATCTTAATTAGTTTATTTCAGTGTTCATTCATTAACTGAAGGAAATTTAAAGGAAGGCTAAACGTCAGTCAGGCTACAGTACGAGTGTCAAACTGCACTTACGTATAATCATTAAGACTCATAAATCTCAGTGTCTTGTATTGGGCTTCAGAATCTCCCTAAACAAGTTATCGATTTCCGCTCTTCCTGACATTTGCATAAATGGAACGTCTATCACGTGGAGTAAAGATGTGAGACATTTAGATGTACATATTGATAATACTATAACTAGAATGTTCAAAGTGGAAACAATTGTCAGAAGGTGTTTGCGTACTTGCACATTTTAATATGCAAGCATACTTTTCTACCAAAAAAAAGCTCGTTAGACCTCCGTACAATCCCTTCTCAAGCCTCATTTTGATTACATTGGTTTCTTACTTACTGACACATTTAAAACAGCAATGTAAACTACAAGTAGTTCAAAATGTATGTATTCGTTTTATTTTCAATCTTGAAAAGTGCGATCATATCTCAAATTTTTAGGCACAATCTAAAACTTTTACCGTTGATTAAAGGCGTTTAGTTCACTGCCTTCCCCTTGTTTACAGTTTTTTTAACAGTACTCACCATACCTTTCTATCACAACCTTTTCAGATTATGAAGCTACTTCGTACCCGAGTGTCACGTTTTATTTGCATTACGTTTCACCATTGTAGAATTCACGACCGTTATTAAGTTGTGGGATATGGATCACGGGATCCGTCAATTAATGAAACACATTAGTTTACCAACATTTCGGAATATGTACTTCCTGCATCAGGGCTACAATAAACACAATCACAAGGAATAGAGACAACTTGTCTGAACAACAACATTAGAAATCACACAATATATGCCATGAATCAACATATGTGAAGATAATTATTTTTAAAAAAATCGTAATAAAATATACAGTATATATTTTTTTCTTCACATATGTTGATTCATGGCATATATTATTTTATTAAACGTTTGAAGTATTGTTCGGGCCCACACGCAAAGGCAGGAAAAGAGGTAGAAATACAATACTTCCTGCCCAGCTGCAACCGGAAGCGCAGTATGGAAAATCTCCACACGCCGTTGCGACACCCTTCGCACGTGCGGTGTAGATATCCCCAACCGCCCGGCCCAAAGCGGCAGTGCTGCGCGCGCGGTTGTGCAATCTCGGCGTCACGCCACAGAAACCTTCGAATATGTTCTAGAATATTTCAAACTCCAACGGCCGCCAATTGGCCCATTCAAAATCACCCCACTCCGCCAACTCGCGACCGCTAACAAAGCAGTCGCCTATTGGCCCATTTAAACAAACTCAAAATCCCCTCTTCGAGCTTTCGCTAACAAAGTAAATTTAGTCGTTCACGAGCAGCCTTGCGAGAAGGACGTAGCGGCTCCGTGTAAATCTCACGTAAAACTTGTAAAGGCAACCTTTGCATTATGAACTCAGCATGGCAGAAAGTGCTAAGTTCTGCAATTGTGTATTGGCATGGCAGAAAGTGCCAATTCATTTAAACTGTGCTTAAATTTGTCGCAGGCAGGACGCCTTGCTAGAAAGACGTCGCGACTCCGTGTTGTACTTACGTAAAGGTCTTGTACAGAAAGTGTAATGTACTCAGTAAGTGTACTCATGTATGGTGTATGGTGTTAAAGGATTTAACTTGTTTTCAACAAACTCATTAAACATCATCCTGCAAGGTAAAACTGTGTTTCTTGTGATAACCTACATCATGCAATCCCTGAGCCATCGATGGGACCGAGCTCGTTGCCTGTCCAACAATTAATTATACAGTCCACTACAGCAACGGCAACAGCCGCGTCCAAGTGTACAGACGGAAGAGCGTGCCAAATGGCCTGAGTCTCACCACCAATGAAGACATTTATTTATTTTATAGTCTAACACGATAAATATCAAATAAAAACGAGGTCTACAACTACATCAAGATCCATACTTCTACATTTCTAAAAACAGATATGCCTTTGAACGAAAACATCTACGATATACAGCGACTATCTGCTAAAATTTTGCGGTATGAAGTGATGCATGAAATAATACTTCCTGACTTCGAATTAACAAATACGAGAACATCTTTTCCTTAACCTCACGGGAAGGGCTGCCTTTTTCATTCCATTCAATAAATTTGGGCAAGTGTCGTAAATAGAGGCTTGAAAGAAGACACATAACAATGTACGAGACAAGAAACAAATAACAAGGAAAATTTGACTCTAAAACGTGAGATTCAGAAGCTCATGGAGTGCCGTCGAACTTTTTAATGATCTGGTCGATATTTTCCAATATTTGTACGAAAACCTCCGTGACCGGTAATCAAAACAACTGATTCACAATTTTTTGTTGAATGAAGATGAAGGAGGAAAAAGAACAGTCATCAGAATATTTTTTTGGAAATATTTATTCCTTTATTCAGGATCCCAAATAGAAGAAATGCCGTCTCTGTCCCTAGAGAGATTCAGAACGGATTGCCCGCAAAAATGATCACCAACTAGATAGCAGCGCATGCCGCTGAAACATGAGTTTCTGTTTTGAATGCGGAAAGCATCGGTAAACTATCAACTCTATGTCATCCTATTGTTAAATGTAGTTGGTCTCCACCGAAACCAACTTTTAACTAAGATTGGCTGAATCCACAATTTTCTAAAATACAACCCGCTTCAATTTTTTAATCTATTTTTTGGGTCAGTAACATACCCGCGACCACGAGAAAACAGCTGTTTTAACTGTCTGGTGTGTACTAGCAACAGGGGAACACTCGCCATACTAGCTGACGACAACCGCAGTCATATGTGAAAAATTAACCTGTACACATTTTTGTTTATTAACAAAAAACGTACAATACAACAAAATACAAGCAACCTGGAAAGCTATTTTGCCATTTTTGTACATAGCCAGTCCACGTTACATGCAGTAATATACTCTAGATGCAATGGCATCTTGACGGAGAGAGAGGAAGAGACGGAGAGAGAGAGAGGAAGAGACGGAGAGAGAAAGGGGGAGACGGAGGGAGAGGGAGAGACGGTGAGAGATGGGGAGAAAGAGAGATGGGGAGAGAGGGAGAGATAGGGAGAGAGAAGAGAGATGGGGAGAGAGGGAGAGACGGAAAGAGGGAGAGACAGGGAGAGAAAGAGGAATGGAGAGGGAGAGAGAGAGGGAGGGATGGAGAGGAAGGGAGAGATTAAGAGTGAGGGAGGGACGGAGTGAGAGGGAGGGACGGAGTGAGAAGGAGGGACGAAGAGGGAGGGAGAGATGGAGAGAGAGGAAGAGACGGAGAAAGAGGGAGAGAAAGGTAGAGACAAGAAGAGAGGAAGATGAAGGACTGAACGTGTGCCGTAAGGGACATTTAACCGGAACGGCGCAGTGGAGAGCGGCGCGCGTGGCCAGGCGGAGAGGAATCTTCCTTTCCCGTCCTCGTTACCGGCGCCTCCCCCCCCCCCCGCGGGTGGCCGCCCTGGGGCAGCGGCGAGGGGAGCGCGACTGCACTTCGTTAAGATCAAATCCCCTGCGCCGGGCTCTCTTTCCCCGATGCGCGGGGCGGGGCTCTCTAAACAAAACATAAGTGCCGCTACAAGGGAAATCGTTAGCTAAAATATTTAACCGCAGGGAGCTTCGCTCGCAGTCTGCCGCCGCACGCCCGCCCACACCTTCGTCCCTTCGCCCCTTCGCCCTTTCGCCCTTTCACTGTTATTCCGTCCGCCCCTTCGATTTGTTCTTCCATCCGCTCCCTTTTCTTCTTGCTCTCCATCCAATTCTAAAAACTCAACTGATCGTATATTGTAACAGCTCTCACTATCCATCTCTGCTCAAAAGAATTTGTTAGTAAGTCACGACCTGTTCAAATACTCGTCAACCCACTCTAAACACCGTAAAATTGGCAAAACTCGACTCCAACAGTCCCAACATGGCGTCAGGTATTTCAGCTCGTTTTAGACGCATGAATTCCCCGTCCGCCTAAACTCATTAACAATCAAAATAACTCATTCATGAATTTTTCTAATCACATTCATATCTGCGTACAGTTCGCGCGCAATAGTCACTTTTCTCTTTATATCTTTATTTCATCTTTCACTGTCTTCCCAAGCTAATTTATTTACTCACCCATTATACTTTTGACTTTACTTAATGTAAATAGAGTCTCGTCAGTATGTGCAGTGCCAGTTGCCTACACATGACGGTGCAAATGTGTCAGTTTACAAATCATTAAAACGAAGGAGCATACGAGTAACTACTGCTCTGAAAATCTCTCTGTCTAGTACCCCTCTTTTTCTCTTTGATGATCCTCTTACACTCGCGTATTGACGGCCCAGCAGCGAAGACATTGTATGTCCTAGTGAATCTCCTCGTTTCATAAAGAGAGCGAAAGGGTGCGTTTCAGGTTCAGTACCAAATATTTTCACTTGCTTTCGTCATACGTCATTCGTCAGTGTCATCATTTCGTCAGTGTTAAACGATTGATTAGTGATTCCGACCACGTCAACAACTAAGATCATTACTCCCGTAAATACAGTTCATTTTTTTCTTTGGGAGGTTGCAGTGATTTTTCCCTGCTGGTGGTGAGATTCGGTGGCGACCTACCGTCGGGTAGCGGGGTTTTCCTAACCAGGTATCTCCTAGCAGCGGGGCACCGCCCCAGCCGGGACAAGCTCTCAGCTCCCGATCGGTCTTCCGGCATGTGTGGTAGTGTATTGCATGTTAGTGTAAGTATGTGGTGTGCGTAAGGGGAGAGGATAGGACAAGGAAGAGGAAGGAAAGATCACTCGCTGCCCGCGGCCCGTTTGATAGAGTACTGCTGGGGCATTTACCTGGTATTGTTCGTAGAAACCACGGAAAAATATTGATCAGAGGATCTGGCGGCTAAAATTTATCTCCAGATAACAACTGAATTCGACCTAGTTCTGTAGCTTGTAGCTATATATATATATATATATATATATATATATATATATATATATATATAATTGTAGATCCAAAAGTGCAATAACTACGTATGTTCGAACAACACCTGCTTCGTATCCTTATTCATGGTTTCCTCTAGTTGTCTTCGACAAAATTTCGCCAATGTTTCCAATGTATGTGAAAACATGACACCCAGCATTTTAGTGATCATCCCCAAAAGACAATTATTTGCTGCTTTTGACCAGTTCGCTTGCCATTAACTGCGTAAAAAGTTTGACCAAGAACTAAGTGTATGAACTTTGGGAAATGCAAACATTTATAGAAAACATTATTGATCAGTGTGTAATATGAAGGAACGGATAATTGATCTAATCTTTAAAGATGATTTATCTACTTTTTCGTTACAAATGCCCGGTAGTAGTAATTCTTCTGTCGCAAAATCGCCGATTGTCGCTGCAGAATTACAATCCTTTCTCCTTACTACGTAGATGAGAAAGTAAAAATAAGGTAACCATAGTATTCTGAATGCTTATTTGGTGTACAGTTCATGAACTGCATTTTTAAAGTTGAGTAGCTCGGAGGTAGTGATCAAAATGTGACGGACTTCTTTCGTTATAACTGCATAAAAATGAAATGGTTCTCAATGTTCTTGGATGTCCGAAAGACGTCGCGTCCAAGTCACAGGTGCCGACGTTTCGCCCGCCATTCTGCGACCTTCCTCAGGGCGTATTGCACGGAGATGGACTGCGCACGGGTTAATAAAGTATCTATGCGCATTACGCCCTGAGGAAGGTCGTAGAATGGCGGCCGAAACGTCGGCGCCTGTGCCTTGAACGCGGCGTCTCCCGGACAGCAAAGAACTTTCAGACTCCGACCGTGCACGCCTACGCTCTGTAATGTTTCTCGCTGCTCTGGCTTTGGCTCGAATAGCATTAGAAAGAAAAAAAAAGTATAAGAGAATCGCGACCAAGAGATATGAAAGACCTAATCTAGCTTTTATTTATTTGAAACAAGGCATAACTTTTTTATGACTAGTACCTCGTAAGTATATAAAAGAAATAATTGAAAAAATCGAGTGGTACTTGTTTAGGCAATGATACAAATTCGAAATCATATATTTTTTTCATATTTTATGTAACTAATATGTAATGATCATTGCTAGCAGTAAATATATTATTATTATATTAATAGGACTATTCTTCCTTGTTGAATTTGATAAATAAGAAGCATGAGAATCAATAAAAGTTTTCACGATCATCATAAATGAATTCTTCAAAACATTATTTGAGATTTCGCATGTTTTCGGGTTATTGTGAGACTGTCAGTTGATATTTCTGTTGGGTTCCTGACCTGCGGACACATGTAAGACTTTCCATCTCGCAATATAGTATTTCTACTATTTGTGTTAAGTCTCTTTAGTATTAATTCCAGTATTTCTTGTGAATTCATAAGCATTTTCTCTAATAATATCTGCTGTCAGAAAACTCACTATCCAAATTTGCCCTTAACCTCTTCTTTATACATTCCTCTCACGATATCTATTACGCGCACTTCATCGAGCAGTAAAGGAAGAGAGAAACACACTGTGGATTTTGCTCTTCTCCTTACTCACCGCTCACAGCTCACCGCTCGCCGCACAAAGCCCACCTGCGGGCCAGCATAGACGAGGCTGCCCTGCCTCACTTTTCGGCGACGCCCCTGCGGCGGGGGCTGCCGAGAGAAGCCCTGAAATTTCATTATCTAAATTACACAGATTATTTAATACGATTAAGAGCGGACTCCATCCCGCCTGCCGGGCCGCCATCGCCACCCTCTTGGCTGCCGCCCCCGCCGCCCCCGCCGCCCCCGCCGCCCCCGCCGTCCCCGCCGCCCCCGCCGCCCCCGCCGCCCCCGCCGCCCCCGCCGCCCCCGCCGCCCCCGCCGCCCCCGCCGCCCCCGCCGCCCCCGCCGCCTTCGCCGCCCCCACTGCCCCCGCCGCCCTCGCCGCCCTCGCCGCCCTCGCCGCCCTCGCCGCCCCGCCACCCCAGACGCCTCCGCCACCCTCTCCGTCCCCGCCCCACCCATTTTCCTCCCTTCGCGGGGAGCTCGGGGCGAGGGACCAGTCGACCGCTGACTGGCATTGTTTTCGAAAGCGGTAAGCGTCATGGGAAGTGATTCACGGGCACTTAGTTTTCGAGGGGGATTCCGCGAAAAGCGGAGTAATATAGAAGCAGAAAGTCAGTACACACTCGTTAACAGAAATTTACGTTTTGTTGTCTCTGTCTGCAATATACGTTATGAGAAATGGCAAAGGTTCTCACTAGAAATTAAAAAGTAATTGCTGTGATATGTGATGTTGTTTGGTAACGAAGTGACGCTTTCATTAACAACTTCAACATTTCAGAAGAAGACCCTTCTAAAATACTTGCGTAGTCACACAGGAATTTAATTAATAATTACGTGAAACTTGCCTTCACAAATTAAGACAAAAATAGAAATAATAATAATTTCAAAGGCACTCTGGCCTCTGCTGCTTTAATCAAATAATTGAAGAAAGAATGAATGAACACCAACTCTGGTACATAAGAATAAAGAAGAAAGGAAATTACATATAGTGGCATGAGAATTTTGTGACAAATAAAATAACTAATTGTGTTAAGTAACTCAATATACCTAAATTTTTAATGTTTTAATTTAAATTTTACTAGTAATTTCATGTGTGAATGTTGTATTGAAAGTAGGAAAGTTGGACCTTTCCAAAGTCAAGATAGTTCTTTTGTATTTTAGTTCCAATTCACATTAAAATTAAAATTTCACATCTTAAATTAATTAATGAACTATACATTAGGTCTAATAATCCTTGCAAGAACTGTCAATTTGTTTTCTGTCATTTATTATTTTCTTCGTATTAGTTTCTCATATTGTAACAATTGATTGAACTGTAATTTTAAATATATTCGTATATTCATGTGCTTATTAGAATCTAAATAAAGTGTTTCTGGTTATTGATATGTTACGAAAGAAAAATATATTCTTCACTGACGTAGGCACAGGTGAAGTCTGACTTGAATCGAATATTGTCGGCGTCCATTTGTTACCACTTGAAATGCGCGCTATAAAAGACGCATTGGCAAGCGATTTACAGCAAATTTCCAAAGCACAGCCGACCAACAATGATGCAAGGACTTTGTGTCATGCGACAAAACGATCCAAATATCAATTTTTGGGCAACAGCTTAGGGAACACTGTCATTGGCTGGTAAACGCAGACATGTTTTCTGGGAATACAATCGTGAACAAAGGATGGAAGGAAACAAAAAAAGTATTTCTTGTAATCAAAAAACCATGGCTTATAAACTTCCTTTTGAAACTGCAGACGTAACTACTGTGTTGAAGTAAAAGGACACTAGTACCGCTGAGGTGGCTTTGCGTAAAGTTAGCCAACTTTGCACGACAATTAATGCACTTGTAGGAAATACGAAAAACGAGTGAATCAAGTACTTGTAAAGATAATATGGACTTGAAAAATCTCTAGCTGTATAAAGCACGTGTTTCTTTCATGGTTGATCGTGCGTCTGTTTTTTCAGCTCAGTTCTGCCCCACAAGCCTTCTCAAAACAGTGACAACACAGTCTGACTTTTAGTTCCTGGACGAAGGTGCGAGAATAAAGCGCGTCATACATTAGCACCAACTTGTAGGTGATGAAGAATCCTGATCTGAGACGTTCTGAAAAACAGACGTGCACTACTTTCTACTAATTCTAATGGTAGCCAATCTACCTTGATTCCGATAACAAATTCTGAAATGCTATAACTTATTACTATTGATTCAAGTTGCTATGATGAGCTATAAATTTCAGGGTGTATAGGTGTATTCAAATTAACAAATTATACGTGTGATACGATTTCGCAAGGTATCTCGGTTGCGCATACCGTTTTAACGCCAATGAGCTACTACTCCCCACTGCAATGTGAAGAAGAAACGGACATAATTAAAATAATTATCTTGGCTGTCCACCGGGGTGCGCTTGGTGTGCGCCGGTGTAGTCTGCGCTCGGGTTTATATTTGGGTGGGACAGTCGGCCAATCGTAGCTGGACGGCTGATAATCGTGATTCTGGCCGTGGAAGCCTACGACTCCACATAATTAAAATAAGTAAGATTACAGGCATTATTATTATTATTATTATTATTATTATTATTATTATTATTATTATTATTATTATATGTTGTAAAGAAAGTTGTGATGTAAAGAAAGAATTATGTTTTGTGAAATTTAATTGAAGAAGGAACTAGTGGTGCTCAAACAGCAAATACTTGCTCGAATTATTTAAAACTTCGATAATTTTGAAATATTAAAAAAAAGTTAACTTTATGGTTAATTTCAAACTTGTGTTATTCCAAGGATGTAAACCCAAAAATGGTTTACACCTTGAAAATAATGGTGATGATTATAATTTTATTTTGAGACGTTAACAAAATTTTGATATTCTGTTCAATTTCAATCTCATGTAATTTCAGCGCTTTAGCCCCTTACAATGTGAACTAAAATTAATGGTTGAACAAGTGTTTTGCATGGCCACACTTGCCGGCTGTCATCGGCGAGCCAAAGCGACCGAAGAATCCGAACGCCCTCATTCCTCCATCATCCTGCAGCTAATAACAGTCGGTCGGAGGGACGGCCCCCGCACTGGCCCTGGGCCGAAAGTCATTCCGCGGACCGCTGCACGCATCCAGCGGCCCGCGACCCTCATCTCGGAGCTCGGGCTTTCCTTCGCGGCTCAACCGCACGAACCCCCCAACCCGGGGCGGGGCGGGGCGGGGCGGGGCGGGGCGGGGCGGGGCGGGGCGGGGCGGGGCGGGGCGGGGCGGGGCGGGGCGGGGCGGGGCGGGGCGGGGCGGGGCGGGGCGGGGCGGGGCGGGGCGGGGCGAGGAGGGCGGGGCGGGGCGGGGCGGGGTGGGGCGGGGCGGGGCAGAGACCCGCTGTTTTGCCTCTATTTATTTTCGATCAAAAATACGGCGTCCCGCTTTGTGAGCCCGCTCTACTGGCTCTCGCGACCTCGACGGATGGACGGGTGGACGGGAGGACGGGAGGACGGCTGGCGGGGCGGGACGGGACGGAACGGCTTATCTGAAGAGCGCTCACGCCTGACCTGGCAGCTCGCGAACACAATCCCCGGAGAGCGCCGGACGAGGATATATATTTGTTCTTTGCTTTTGCGCGTAGCCCATCCGACGCTGACGGCGTCGCTTGCAAATGAACCACATGGAAACGGACGGCACGGCGTGGCGTGGCACGGCGTCCCCGGATGGAAATCGATTATGGGCGGACGACATCCGAAACAACGTTGACAGAATCGAAGGTCGCCAGACAAAGAAAATGCGATTCCAACGCCAAGTGCAGATTACTCTTGTGGTGAACAATACCTTTAACGAAGAATTCGTGTCTGCCGTTTCCCAGAAACGCAATGTTGAACATGGAGCCTTCGTCAATTTAACTATGAAATTCGTTTTTCGTAGTCGAGCACTAAAACGACCTATTTATTAAGAATAAATTTTTCATTAAAGGACATCTTAACGCACACATTATGACGTAAATGCCGTTTATGGAACGAATAATTACGCCTTTACAGCCAATAGCTGCGAGAGAATCGTGGAGAAGTAAATGGAACAGCCGAACGGTTTTTTGCATTGATGTCAAATACCCGTGACGTCACAAAGTTCTTTCCCAAAACTAACTTTTATTCTCTTATAAATTTATAATAACCTTATAAAAATAGCACATTTAATTCGTTTAAAATATTGTGTTCTATATGCCCGTCGGCTAGCGGGTTTTTCCCAACCAGGTATCTCCCATCAGCCGGGCACTGCCACTGCCGAGGCAAGGTCTTCAGGTATGTGTGATAGTGCAGTTTGTGTAAGTGTAAGTTTTCTAAGCAAGGGGTGACATAGGACAAGGAATAGGAAGGAAAGATCGCGCGCGGCCCATGACCGTTTGTTAGGGTACCGCATCGGCATTCGCCTGATGTTCATCGGAGAAACCAGGGAAGACTACCCATCAGAGCATTCGGCCGCTAGATTTCTCCTCTAGACAGCGACTGAATTCGACCTAGCTATCTTGGGACTCGAACCCAGAACCTCCCGGTCAGAGGCTCTTCAGTGACATCAGTTGATGCCCTGAACCACCTCTTCCGGTCACACACAGCGTTGTGTATAACTTGAACCTCTTGAATGATAAAACATGTAAAGAACAAAGTCGTCTGTTTCACTGTATCCTATCTGTGGACTTTTAAGAAGCGGAGGATGTGAGAGAGGAGTGGGAGAGAGTCAGGGCGGGTGAGCACCCCAACTGGCAGGACGGCCTGAGAGGGGAGAGAAGGCCCGCCAACAGGGTCTGTCGCGCCTGAAGTTTTCAGAGAAAATATTAGTGTTTAGGAAAGTACAGCGGGCGATCCCGGCACTTTGCGGAGCGTGATCTTTGATGAGAGGGGCGGAAGTTTGACTCTGACACGTTAAATAAAAGAGCAATAGCTAGTGAAGCAATCCTCACTGAAGAACTTTTGTTATTTGATAACTATGTTAAATTTTGTTGGATTCACTTGACTAACTCACGTATTGTGAAAATTTCTAAAACGTTTGGTAATATGTAGTTCTGATACATGAAATTTCCACAGAAAATGTACATAAAATAATTATTCCGTAACCGGAATGTGCTTTTTTTAAAAAAAAATGGTATAGGTTGCCCACTCCCAGAACATTTTGCTGAAACGCTCGAGGAATTAAATCATCAAGTACATTTCAAACGCATAAATAAAACAGTAGCTATATTTGAACAATTTTGGTACATTACAAGTGAAATTGCAACCATGTATTGTATGAAAGAACTATAAATTACTTACATTTTATACAATTTTTGATATGGGAAAACGGTGACTAACCTTTAAACAAATAACAATACTTTTGAATAATGAGCAAGTGGTAAGGACAGGAATATAAGGGATGGACAAGGAAGAGGAAAGAAAGATCGCGGGGTTCATGGCCCGTTTGTAAGGGTACAACTCCGCCATTCACCTATCATTGATCTGAGAAACAACGAAAAACTACTGATGAGAGCACCCGGCTGCTATAACTCTCCTCAGAACACTGGCTGCACTCGACATTCCTATTTAGAAATGTTCAAAAATCATGCAATCGTCGGAACTCGAACCCTATGACCTTCCGGTCGGAGGCTCTGTAGTGACATCAATTGATGTTTTGAATCACCTAAGCCGATTCAAATATGAATGAAATATTAAGCAGTCAATGACGTTGAAGTCACTATATTTCGCTTCTAAATAAACACTCACTAATGTCTCCATGTTTGGGTGATAATTTGATAAGAAAATATTCAATTTATTCTGAAGCAAAATGTTATCCCTAGTGATTACACTTTTACCCCTAAAGATGCTACATAACCCGCATTAAGGTATTTCACTAGCCTCAAATTTGACGATAAATGTAACAAACCATGTATAGATTTCGAGAAAACAAAAATTGCATTGCATTTTAGTTCCCACCTAACCGGTTAATTGTTAATGAAAATGAAATGAAACAATCATGAACATAATGCAAATAAAAACTAAGTACTGCAATATTTTTTTGCAATAGAATTCATTAAACACTTTCTCTGTGCATAGTGTTCCTTCACTTCATTTTAATCGTTTTGAACTTAGTAAAAAATGTAGATGAAAGGTTGTAATAACATTTGCGTTCAATAGATGCCTAAATCCACATTGAATAATCTATATCTACAACGTGTATTCAAAACAACTCCAGAAAAACACTTCGAATCCATTACAAAAATGTTGAAAAAACTATTTTGCATATCACTGGGCACACTTCCTAGTGAAGCTAGTCAGTGTTTACCAATATTGCAATCAGCAAGTACCGCGTTCCCCAATGTTTGGCTTGCAAATGACGAACAAGCCCTACCCAAAACGTTCGATGCCAGTTTACACAACGAAGACTCCCACACAGATTCCCCGCCGGCTGCACGACTGAGTATCCCGGAAATGACGTGGAAGTATGCTACTCCTCGTCGTTCGATGCCAGTAATCTCTGCGCACTATAGAAGACTGGAATAAAAGTATTTTTACTACAAGAAAATAGGTATATTTTAAAACTTGAAGTTTGTTGATATGAAATAAATATTTATCTACAATTCTAAATATTGTTTCTATATTCTGAAATTATTTTTTCCCACAAAACATATGAGTATTGAAATCCTTTCAGAGAAAACGTTTGCACTAATAGGATATTATTATTTTTATTATTTATATTATTGCTTCTTTTACAATAAAAAGAAGTTTCTTTACAAATTCTTTGAATTAGTAATGAATATAATGAATATCGCTTATGAAACATCTTTTTAAAGTAAATAATGATGGAATAAATAACTTAATAAACAATTACGAAATTTCTTATGAAATGTCAATGAAAACCGTACAACCAATTTTGCAACGAAAATTTCAAAAGCATGAATTTTGGGCGGCTGTAGATGGCAGCTAGCAAGAGTGTGGAAAGTTTCAATAGGTAACCCAGACCACAGAAAACAGAAAACTAAAATGAGAAAGTCTGTGAAATTCTGTAACACTACTAGTTTCCTTTATAGCACATCACCTGTTGAGGGTAGGTCAGGCCATCTCTCTCTCTGTTTTATAAATATTAAATTAATAATGGAAAGAAAAGTACCATGTCAGGATTCTTGAACATTGGATGACAAATTGTTTAAATATCGGCGTTTGGCGTAAGGCTAAATTATAAAAACTAACAACCAGAGAGAGATTGCGATATATATTTTTCAGTTACAAATAGATACATTATTGTCCAATGAATGATATTTTAAAACAACAACGTATCTTCAAAATGTAGTCAAGTAGTATATGGCTTAGTGTAGGGATCACAGAATTTTGAAAACGTGCACAATATTCACTTCCCCCATGAATAAATAAATGCTAATATCTAAATTTTAGTGGCTGAAATATAACCTCAGGTAGGTGAATTAACCCCATAACCATTCGAAACAATAGTTGAGAAACAAGGACAATAAAAAGAATATACTAGCGGAATTCGTGCACTGTAAATGTTGTTACTACAATGCCATTTGTTAACTCTAAGTATCGTTTCAAGAATGTTTTACATATGATTCTTTAATAACACTATATAATTCATTTTCAAGACCACCAATACCTCACGACAAACAAAATGTTCCTCTTCCTCCTCTCACATGGTTATAGTTCGAAAATTAGACCAGAATTTCACATCTCTCCTTCACAACTACTACACCTTCACCAACGCAAATATTTAAACGTCGATACCTCATATATCGTTACTCTAGTGCTTCCAGTCTCTAGCGAACCAGCAGCTGCGGCAACCAATAGGCGGCGTCCTCATCGCCGAAGTTTATGACTTCAATGGTGCAGGCGCGCTCCGACGTGGCAGGTACAAGCTCCGCCCGCAGCTCACGCGCTTATCAGCGAAATATACGCGCGGCGGAGCGGGCGCCGGCGCGCTCTCGGGGCACAGTGGCTGCGACGGCGCGCCACGAGGCAACAAACGATGGCTGGTTGGTGATTCCGGGCGCGTCCACAGCTTACGTCAGTAGTCCCGTAAGTGTAGTGCATGTTTCCCCCCTCGGGAGATGGCGGTGATGTATTGATTGATTTTTTTCGTGTTTCCGGGCGCGTCAATCTTCCCCCGCTGGATGGCGAGATCCCGTGCCGACCTACCGTCGGCTAGTGGGGTTTCCCCCTAACCATGACTCTCCCACCAGCGGGGCACCACCCCAGCCGGGACAAGCTTTAAGCTCCCGACCGGTCTCCCGGAATATGTGGTAGTGTAGTGCATGTTAGTGTGTGTGTGTGTGTGTGTGTGTGTGTGTGTGTGTGTGTGTGTGTGTGTGTGTGTGTAAGGGGTGAGGATAGGGCAAGGAAGAGGAAGGACAGATCGTGCGCGGTCCGTGGCCCGTATGTTAGGGTACTGCTCCGGCATTCGACTGGTGTTGATCGGAGAAACCACGGAAAACTACTGATCAGAGCAGCCGGCCGCTAGAATTCTCCAGCAGAAAGCGACAGAATTCGACCTAGCTAAAAAGCTAGTGTCGAAAATCCTGCCGCCGTCAGGACTCGAAGTTAGGACCTCCCGGTCAAAGGCGCTGCAGTGACATCAGTTGATGCACTGAGCTACCGCTCCCGGTGATTGATTAGTGCTCTCGGGATCGTTAACGGCTAAGTTCGTTACTCCCGTAAGTGTAGTGCTTGCCCCTATTTCGGAATGTGGCGGGGATCTTTCTCAGCTTCATGGCGAGTTCCTGAGCCGACATACACGTCGGCTAGCAGGGTTTTCCAAAAAAGGTATCTCCCACCAGCGGGGCAGGGCCCCAGCGGGGACAAGCTCGAAACTTCCGACCGGTCTCCCGGCATGTGTGGTCGTGAAGTGCATGTTAGTGTAAGTGTGTGTATAAGGGGTGAGGAAAGGACAAGGGAGAAAAGGAAAAATCGCGTGCGGGTCATGGTTGTTAGGGTACTGCTTCGGCATTCGCCTGGTGGTGATAGGAGAAATCATGGAAAACTACAAATGCGAACCGCCAGCTGCTAGAATTCCCCTCTAGACAGCTGCTGATCTCGACTTTGCTATGTAGTACCTAGAGTCAAAAATCCTTCCACCTTCTACACTTGAACACCCGGACCTCCCGGTCTAGACAGCGGCTGAATTCGACCAAGCTATGTAGCTACTGTCGAAAATCCTGCACTGTCAGGGCACGAACCCCAGGACCTCCGAAACAGAAGTATTGATGATTCCCCAAGAAACACTAGTCAATCAATCGACAGTCAGATATTTAAAAATCACTACATCTGGAGTGAAAGAAATGTAACCTGTTGTGAAAAACGCGGGTAGGTACCATTTCATTCTACGTTTTGAATGTTGTACTCATTATGTGCATGGTCGAGAGACGAAGTTTGTTCTCTATGGGAGATAAAAGAAGACGTATGACTTTATATACTACTTCCCTCTTCCGAACAAATGAGCAAATGATCACAAAGGTGTTATCCGTTGCCTTCCTTTGTGTGAAGGAGTCTTTCACGCTTCGCGTTTGAACAGACGTTGAAGTGCGAACAGAATAAAACCACTAGCGGTGCTACAAAATGTCACAGAATTTCTCGTGTTAGTTTTCTAGTTTCTTTGGTCTGGGCTAACTATTCGGACTTGTCTCATACTCTGCCAGCTGCTATCTATCGTCGCCCAAAGTAGATATTTTTTAAACTTTTCTCAATTTTTTGGCTTTCAAACAGTAGAATTCAAATATTACTTTAAGAATATTTAAAAAACAGTAAAACCTCGTCCTAAATGGCAATTTTCATTAAAAAAATTAGGGACCGTATCTAAGAAAATAACGTTTACGCGTTACTGTAAATGCGAAATTTGAAGCTTTTCTTACAGAAATTGTTTGAGTTTCCGATAAATTTTATTTCAAATCGTTTCAAGCAATACCACTTGCAAGTCCAATAATGTATACAAACCGCTGAAAATATGCATATTAACGATATGAGAGATAATTAAAAAAACTTGTGGTTGTGTAACTTTTGGAAAAATCAAAAAATTCAGCAAAACTAAATTAATGTCACATTGAACAGTGTAATTAGCACTATCCGATTGAAAAGTTTAAATAAAAATTGGGAGACGTTGCAGAGAAATTTGCGTTTTGAGGTTTGTGAAAATACAGAAATTTGAGCTCGTTTCCACAGAAAAGTTTTGAGTTTTTGAGAAATTTTATAAGACATCATTGAAAGAACTTTTCTTGTAAATGCAGTAATGTGAAAAATTCCCCGTTAATGTAAATTAACGACATCAGAGTTAAGTTAAAAAATGTTCAGATGTTTGTCAGAAAGTTTTTTATAATTTTTGAAAAAAACAAACGATTAGAGCAACATGACGTTTATCTCATCTCATAGCGTATTTTTATCACTATCCCTATCAACAGTTTGAAAAAGAATTTGGAGCCGTTTTTGTAAAATTATTTCTCTTATTTTTTTAAACTGCAGATGTTGCACGCAGTATTGCGCGAAAACTACTAAAAGTTTCAAAAAAATATACATGACCTTATTGAAAGATGTGAGAATGCTGAACAAATTTTATTAGAAGAAAAAATATCTATCTTTAATTTTCTAGTAGTAGGAAGACATCCAAAAAATTCTATTTTGGCATTTTCGAAAATCCAGAGTTAACAGTGAAAATCGGATCTATGCCAACTTTATAGGTGTATTTTACTCTATTCATAGAAGAAATTTAAAGAAAAAATTTGGAGCCATTGTTGAAATATTTTGAAACTATACCAGGTACTTCATGTCAAGTACCCTCAACTTTTAAAGAATGTTTTTCTAAATCTCAAAGCTTCGACTCGAGTCAGATGGACAGGGGTTTCTTCAATTTGGAAACAATCCTATCTATGGTTTCGGCACTAGTATTGTTCACAGTCGGAATGACATGCGGACACACGGACGGACGTTTTGACGTTAATTGATTTTTAGAGATCAAGGACCCAAAAAACAGGGGGATTCTTGGTACACCATGTGTTAGAGGCTTTTTTCTAATTCAACAACTCTAATTATCCACTTCCTCGTTATCATGGGACGGTAATGAATGTTTTCTGCCAAAAATCCGCCGTTTTTTCGCGCAACATTACATAAATTTCTCTATACGACGTACATTAGTCCATATACTTTTATAGATATGCACACGATGAAGTACAAGAGAATAAATAACAGTAAAATAAGTCGAAGAACGGGATTTTCTTCTGTCTATTGAACGTTGTATTTTTCTCCTTATGCCAATTGGGACGTTCTCACATATTCTCTCTTCACTTTCACCTTATACTTATAATGTTTTAACAGTAGCTGGTTTCGGATATGTATTACTAATTGTATACGTGACAACTGCAAATAATATACAAGGATAACCAAACATAAAAATAAAAAAAACTGGGAAGAAAAAAAGTAATTTTTTGTTATAAAACATGATACTCGTTTACACACCTTATCCTTTATCTCTATATGTATTTCGGGAATGAAAAATGTGTTAATCGATTTACGATGCAAGCGTGCATGTTCTTAGTATTTGTTATTAAATGGTCTTGTATTTCTGCCCGCTTGACAAAGGGGGGAAATCTATTAATTTTCACGTAACGCTCGTGTAGGGACAATTTCCTACGTAACAAGCAGCCAGCAAATTCGTTCCGCAATATTAGAGTTTGTGCACGCCATATCGAACAGCGCTATCGATCTACTGCGCATGCGCAGATGCACTAAAATGCTGCGAAACTTTACAACTAGGCATGCGCAGAAGATTGATAGTGCTTTAACATTCGAGGGTTCACAAACTCTATTTGTCTCTCCGCATCGATATTAGCTCTGCTCTGATTAGCTTTTTTACCAAAGGTCTCGTGTTCACATTCCCATATTTGACAGGACTTACTCTTCATTAACTCCAGATCCTCACGGGTAATTCAAATGGCGGATTGTATCCCATAACTCATTTCATTCCACAAGTTGACTAATCTGTGTCAGTACTATAAAACGTTCTAATATTTTATTCCATAATAAGATCCCAGAATTCCGTCTTTGAGTTGTTCATTCAGAAAATATATGTATTTTAAAATTAAACCTTTTTTTTCTTTGAAACATACTGACTTTATGTCATAGGAATACAAACATTTGAAATTTCGTTTTAAATATACTTTTTAACATAGAAGGAATTGAGTACGAATTTAAACGACAAATTTCAAATGCGTTTCAACGACAAATGTTTCAAATACTCTTTCGATAATTCGCTTTATCTAAAACAATTGATCAGTCTACTGTGTTTTCATCTGCTCAGGTCATCTTAAGCAACTAATTAAATTATCACTCAAATTTCGAATCTACTCGTAGAATATTTTGTTTTATTATTTGTGGTAATGTTAATTTCTCTTGGTCTAATGAGTTTAACCCGGGAGTGCTCGCTATAAATCTGTGAGATCCAAGCCACGGTAATTTTATGTTCTTGAATTATTGCGATGCATTAGAAGTCTGATATTTCATGTATTCCTTCGTTGTATTTTTTCTGAGATTCCCTGGCCTTTTGTTTTTATCCTTTCGCTGAATCATTTCCCGCGAGCATGTTGAAACTTTTTTATTTATTTATTTTATTTTATGTCGCATCAACTACAAAAGGTTATTAGCGACAACTACAAAATAACATGAATATTTTTGTACATGGGAAGTTATGACATTTATAGGAACATTCACATTACATTATTAAAGTTTATACACATGTCTTATATATCCGCGTACAATTTTATGTTTTTCAAAAACTTGAGAAACCGATTGCATTGATCTTTGTCCTTTAGTACACTTGACATGTCGTTCTTAACACCATGTCTCGTCCGGTCAGTCTCAAACCTGGGGCACAGAAATATATGATTAACAAACATAGAAACATTACACATATTACACATAGCAGCTGTTTTTCCTGTGATCAGATGGGCATGTGTGAGCTTGGTGTGACCTATTCTGCATCTAGTTAACACAACCTGGTCAGCTCTGTAGAAGAATGTGGCTGGATTGTAGTCATCGTATTCACATATACTTCTTAATTTACATTGGGCGTTGTTATTCCATTCCTGTCTGTCCAATTCTTGTAATTTCATGTTGAAACTTGATCGCTGCGCTGCGCAATATCTGTTATGTACGTTGGGTGCAATGGCACTAGTGCATTGTAGGCATCTGGCCTGAGCCTTACGTATTATGGCATTATTTTCAGCCGTCTATGACAAGGCCCTATTCAGAAAATTTAACCTACCTACAATCGATTCTCACGATTTCTTACCAAAGAGAAAGAAGATGTGCAGGAGACGTCTGTAGGGAAATGAAAAAGATGCAAACCGAGCAAAATGGGAAAAAAGGCAAAGACTTT
The DNA here is from genome assembly GCA_011170035.1 of Teleogryllus occipitalis. Taxonomy (NCBI): domain Eukaryota; kingdom Metazoa; phylum Arthropoda; class Insecta; order Orthoptera; family Gryllidae; genus Teleogryllus; species Teleogryllus occipitalis. The sequence continues at coordinate 44,498 of BLKR01006504.1, forward strand.
CTGAATATTTTTTTGAAAGAGTAAAATATATATTTGTTTAGAACATCCCAAAATAATTTGTAGAAATTGTATTTAAAATTATTTAATAGAATAATAAGATGTTTAATGATTTTTGCGAGTACTTTGCCAACTTTTAACTTTCTCACTATAAGTATTTAGGAAAGAATTTTGCAGAGTAAGATTCATTAACAATTGCATTGGGAGACACGCGCAAACTGAATTAAATACCTGTTTCAGTAAATGAACCTTCAAATCATTCGCATTCACAAAAAGTTGCAGCTCTATCTGAGAGATACTTGCGAGTACTGGCGTGCGTCTACCGATTGCGGGCACTCCCGGTTTAACTAACTTTTCTTCGCAATTCATGGAATTCATAAATCTTGAATCAACCTGATATTCACTACATCTTATACCATATTTTCTGCCAAGAGATTTTCTTCCATGCCCTTGTTATCTTTACGTTTCAAGGCATTTGTTCTTCTAGAAGTTGATATGTATATTATTATATCTTTAATATTATTACATAAGTAATATCCTATTTGAATTATGCTGTATTACCACTATGATTATATTATTATTATTATTATTATTATTATTGCTATTAATTATATGCAGGGTCGTGTAGTGCAGTGTTGTGAAGTTGAGGAAAACGAGTGTGTAAGAAACACATTAAAACTCAGTGATTAGCAGTATGGTGAGGTGAAGTTAAGTGAAGTGAAGTGTGGTGAGGTGGAGTGCTATGAAATCTAGAACGGTGAAATGTTCGTGATAATTTGTAAAGTTCGTAAATTTTGCAAAATTTTATGTTGTTGTTAAGTTCTGTAATGTTTAGTTAGTGTATTCTGCCACCAAGTTCTCAAACTTATTTGCAGAATTAGTAATAAATCTAAATACTTCTTCTTCTTTCCCTTTGTGTTGTTCAGCGTCGGAATGCATTTTTTCGTATGCTTAAAATATTGCGCATCGTATGCTTGGCTCGTTTTCGGTGTACTTCGGACCCTCTGTGCGTAGCGTGCCGGCGCGGGCAATGGGGTCGGGGGGCGATAATCGGAAAAGTGCAGCCAAGTACATGAGCTACAGCCAGCAAACACGCCGGCCCTTCAAGGGACGCGCATTCCCTGCATTGTGCGCGGGGGCGGCGGCCGCCCATTAGGGACGCGCTAATTGGCTGCCGGGGAGGGGGTTATCGCCCCCCCCGTCCCCGCCCCCGGCCCGCCCACGCGCCGGCGCGGGGAGGGTTAACAATGGATTATTAGCCGACGCGTCGCGTTTCAATCACCTTGCTGGACATCCCAGATAACACGCGTGATCGATACAGTCGTTGGCAATCCTCCGTGACGGGCCGTATTTTTAGATGGACCCCCCTTCCCCTCCTCCACCGTGTGTCCGTGCCTTCCCTCGCCCCGAGGGAATGCGAGGCGGGAGGATAAATATCGGAATAATGCAACGGGGTTGCTACCATGCTGCTGAATAGGAGATGTCGATAGCGCATTTTTCGATAGCTTGGGTGACAGATTTAATAATTTGTGATGCGATGAGGAAATGAAGGCAGGCGGCGTACAGGGTCGTAGAGACTGGGTGTATGGTAGAAGAGGGCGAAGGTAACATTGCCCGGATAATTATAATAAACGCTAGTGTACATATTTTAGTAGCTGTGCACCGTTGGTTTAATTTAGTTGTTTTGTTTGTGTCACTTCGTCGTTCATGAGCCGAGTGAATGTCCTTCGCCACCTCTCAGTAGGATTATTGCAATATTACTTGTGTAATACTTGCACCGATGCTTTTTTTTGATACCCAGTGCTTTATAATCGATATTTTGTTGTTGATATTTCACCTACATCGTTTGATACTTTCATTCCATACTTTTGATATTGAAAGAAATGTTAGGTCTTAAAAAGCAAGGAGTTTAGTTATGACTCATAACTTACCCTTAAGATACGTTATTAACATCTGTCTGTTTTCCTTCCTTTCAATACAAGCTGTATTACATATCAGACAGTTTTACTCGATTTCCATTCCACGTGTTTCGGTCCTTTTTCTCTCGTTAAGTTACGTTAATGTTAAGAAAGTTTACGTTACGTTTCGTTATGTTACGTTTATCTAGTGTTAAGAACGTTTGAATTGAAAAAATTAACAATGATAATTTCTTTGCAGAAAGAAATGCTAACATTTATTAAGAAACTGATGCAATACTAAGTTCGCTACCTTTCTTTCGACACCTTTATCAAATGAGATATCTATGCCGTCAGATTTAGTACTGGCTTGACAGCGGTATCGAAACTGGATTTATCACAAGACCCACACACCTCAGTGGGAATACGACGCTTGAACTACAAACCGAGTACCCGCTTTCTTTCTTATAAGTCATTTGACTTCATGATGGTTTTCACTGTTCGCACCTGCACGTGTACTCACGCCTATCTCGGCCCTCCAAGGCGCAAGCGGAGACATCCAGTTTTCGATCGCGGCGGCGCAACACCTGCCCACGCGGTGGTTGGGTGATTTATGAGGCGATCACGGGGCGATAGTGAGGGCTGCCCGCCGCCCGCCCGCGCATGCCCACGGCGGAAGAAATCGCGGCGACACAGACGGGCAACGCGCGACACACTATGGACAGCTGTTTCGTCTAATAACTGATAACTGGGAGCGGATTTTGATGACCTAAAAACTCGCCAAAAATGATCAATAAAATGCTCTTAAAATGTTTTTTAGAATTTCCTAGAGTCAAAGAAAAATGACGTAAATAATTTGACCGAAGAAAGTTCAAATAACAACTCAAACTGTGGGACGGACAACGCGCGACACACTACGAATAGCTATTACTCGAATTATGTCATGCACCCACTCCGCCATCGACGGAAAGCACCACAGAAGACTCCATGAGAAATCTTCCGCCAGACACCGCCGCTCCTACAGCCAGCCGCTGTTATCTGTTTACTCAATAATTCCACTGTAGAAACCTTCCGTAGATTACTAATGAGTTGTTGTGATTCAATATTCTTTCCTTTAAAGGAACCTTCCAATATACAATGTAAACACATCAAGTGTAATCTCTAGTATACCGAAGGAACCTTCCAGATACATGTTGTAAACACATCCAAATGTAAACCATTATCTGTAAAATACCCTATATATACGCAAGGTTCAGAGGGGAAGGTAGCGCATAAGCTCACCAGACGTCTTTGTGTTAACACCTTTCGGCCAAGACCTGGCCTGTACAGAGCTTTGAGTCAGAATTAAAAGACGTTATACTTCTTTGTGTGTTTTATTGAAGATCATCAGTCAATCCTTCCTGTGGTAGTGAACCTGAGGAAGCTACGTTGCAGAATCAACATTTTTCGCAACACTAGCAAATTTAACTCTCGTACGTCTAATAACTAATAACGGGGGGGGGGGGATTTTGATGACCTAAAAAATCGCCAAAAATGATCAATAAAATTCTCTTAAAATGTTTTTAAAATGTCCTAGATTCAAAGAAAAATGACGTAAATAATTTGATCAAAGAAAGTTCAGATAACAACTCAAACTGTTGGATATGTTACTGAGTAATTGAGGCTTCTTACTTTTGCTCAAGTGAATTCACCTTGCAAAGGTTTGGACTATTTTTTATCAGGGAATCTTTGTTTTAGTTATCTCAAAATAGGCTGAACCGACAATGGTGCTGATATGCATCACAGGAACTTAAGATTACATAGTTTTAATGGCTGACATTCCATTTAACAATGGAAATTTATCCATTTAACAAAAAATCGATTTAACAATGGAAAAAAATCAATGGCTGAAACATTATTTAAATGATATTAAAATGGATTAAATCAGTGAGCATTTTTGCTTCAAATTATTTCACTTCCTTAATTTTGACTCGAACACTTAGTTAACTACTACATTTATGCCAGTGTATCAGCAAAGGTTATTTTATACATAATAGTTCCAATGTTTATTAATTTAAAATATATTTGAGTCATAATGTGTCAAAATGTGAAAAGGGAGCAATTTGTTACACATTTTTGAAAAATGAACAAGTTTCATTGAAAGACATTTACTGTTCGCTGTCGAACTGCTGACTCAGAGGGCAGGTCTTGGTTATTAACAACTTTCAATTAAAACAAATTTCAATTCAATTAATTAAAAAATTAAAATGAGTGGAGCATGACCTGAGATGTATTTAGTGATCTGAGAAGTATTTAGGGATAGAGATCATCCTTGAAGCAAGATTGAATTTGTTAGAAATTCTTCCTGTCGCCCAACATAAACATACATGCTAATGCAATAGTAAGAGTAGCAAGCTCCGCGTAGAAAAATGATGCCATGTCACGGTGACTTTTTGATTTATTAATAGATTGATTAGTGTTTAGGGGCATACAACTGCTAAGGTCATTCGTCCCATAAATGTAGTCCATGTATTTATAGTGCAATAGTAAGGGTAATGAGCTCCGCGCAGAAAACAGGTGCCATGTCGCGGTGACTTTTTGATTGATTGATTGATTGGTGTTTATGGGCATACAACTGCTAAGGTCATTCGTCCCGTAAATGTAGTCCATGTATTTATCACGGAAGGTGGCGGTGTTCTTTCCCCGTTGGATGTCGAGATTCAGCTTCGAGTACACGTCGGCATGCGTGGTTTTCCGCAAAAAAAGTTATTTCCCACTGGCGGTTCATCACTCCAGGCAGGACAACCTCGCCTCGGTCGGAGAAACCACGGAAAAGGACCGATCAGAGCAGCCAGCCGCTAGAATTCTCCTCCAAACAGCGACTGAATTCGACCTAGCTGAAAAGCTAGTGTCGAAAACCCTGCCGCCGTGGGGAGTGGGAACCTAGAACCTCCCGGTCAGAGAAGCTGCAGTGACATCAGCTGATGCACTGAGCCACCGCTCACGGTCCGCGCGGTGGCAATGAAGGCGGAGAGAGCAAGTGTGTGCGCGCAGCGAGGCGCGGTCGTGTGTGTGTGGCGCGCGCAGCGGCGGGGGAATGAAGCTCTTTGCGGTGCCACGCCGCCATATTTAAGCGTCGTACACGGCACGTGCACGGCCGAGCGCGTGCTGTTCCTGCCGGCGGAGCGCAGCGCTGTATTCAGTCAGCAGCGCCGGCCGCCGCCCCGTGGAGTGCTCGTGCGGCAGCGTGTATCGTATTCTGCGCAGATTCAGTGGGCTTTTCATGCACTGCTACGTCGCTTTTGCACATGTTCTAGTGTGCAACGTTTAATAAGCAGTGAAAGATATTGTGTAATCTCTAATTTCTACGATAATTTCTTGTTGATTCAAAGGTATTGACCAGAGATGGTATAAGTGATAGAGATGTGAGAATGGTAATGATTTGATAAATGAAAATAAAACATTGATTCAGTGAGAGTAAAAAAATAGTGAGATGCCAATAAAAATGTAATGAAAATGTTCTGGAATGAGGGAAACCAAGTAAAAGGGAATAAAACGGGAGAAAAAAGTCAGTTTGTCATATCCTTGGATTTGAGCAATTGGTTTAGGATTTTGTCTTTGAACGCTCTGATGATGGATAAAGTATCAAACCTTTGTCTTCACTGTGAAAGTTCATAGTGAACCCGTAGGGAAAGCAATGAAATAACGATTACTCCTTTCGTAAATTAGAGGTGCTACATAATGACACAGACATTATAGCAGTAGTTGATTTCCTATTATTTTGTTCTAGGCTACATTTTTGTTAATGCCCCTGCTTCTTCCCAGCTGACATCTATCAGGACCCAAAACGTTCTTTCACGTTTTCCCAAAGTTTCGGTTTTCCAATAGGAAAACTAAAATGTGACTTTACGAATATTATAGAAACGTAAAACATGGTCGTATATATGAATTTTCATTGAAAAAAAAGGAGTCTGTTCGAAAAAGAGTGATCCAGAAGGTGCGCAAATTTAAGTGCATTTTCTCAGAAAACTTTTGAGTTTTTAAGAAATATTACCATAAATTATTTTCAAAAATTTTACTCACAAATGCAATAACGAAAAAATTCACACTAGATATAGATTTTGTCAACTCATTAGGTGTGTATACGTGTGAGTGAGTGGGTGAGCGAGTGAGTGAGTGAGTGAGTGAGTGAGTGAGTGAGTGAGTGAGTGAGTGAGCGAGTGACTGAATGAGTGAGTGAGTGAGTGAGCGAGTGACTGAATGAGTGAGTGAGTGAGTGAGCGAGTGACTGAATGAGTGAGTGAGTGAGTGAGCGAGTGACTGAATGAGTGAGTGAGTGAGTGAGTGAGCGAGTGACTGAATGAGTGAGTGAGTGAGTGAGCGAGTGACTGAATGAGTGAGTGAGCGAGTGACTGAATGAGTGAGTGAGCGAGTGACTGATTGAGTGAGTGAGCGAGTGACTGAATGAGTGAGTGAGCGAGTGACTGAATGAGTGAGTGAGCGAGTGACTGAATGAGGGAGTGAGCGAGCGACTGAATGAGTGAGTGAGCGAGTGACTGAATGCGTGAGTGAGCGAGTGACTGAATGAGTGAGTGAGCGAGCGACTGAATGAGTGAGTGAGCGAGTGACTGAATGAGTGAGTGAGCGAGTGACTGAATGAGTGAGTGAGCGAGTGACTGAATGAGTGAGTGAGCGAGTGACTGAATGAGTGAGTGAGCGAGTGACTGAATGAGTGAGTGAGCGAGTGACTGAATGAGTGAGTGAGCGAGTGACTGAATGAGTGAGTGAGTGAGCGAGTGACTGGAGGAAGGAAAGATCGCGCGCGGTCCGTGGCCCGTTTGTTAGGGTACTACTTCGTCATTCGCCTAGTGTTGATCGGAGAGACCAAGGAAAACTACCTAGCTACACAAGCTAGTGTCGAAAATTCTGCCGCCGTTGGGACTCGAACCTAAGACCTCCCGGTCAGAGCCCCTACAGTGGCATCAGTTGATGCCGTGATCCACCGTTCCTGGTCTGGAGCAGTCGGCGCCTGTGGGGTGCGCGAGCGCGAGGCTATAAGTGGCGAGAGGGGAGGAGCGCTGGCTGTGTCGTTGGAAGCGAGCGGCGGCTTGTTTGGGGGCGTGGAGCAGTGGAGCGTTGGTGACTCGTGGGGCGGTGAAGGCAAGGGCGATGAGGGGCGAAAAAGGGATGGGAAGACCGAGAACCATCGGGGAGCGTCGGGGTGTCGCGATGAGTGAGGGGGATTGTCAGGGAATGCTGGGAAATATCGGGGAGTGACGGAGAGCGCCGAAATGTGCGGGAGAGTTTAGGAGAGTGTCGGAGAGTGGGGGAGAGTGGCAAGAAGTGGCGGGGAGTGGGAAGTATTGGCAGGGAGTGCTGGAGAGTGGAGTGGATTGTCAGATAGTGAAGGGGAGTAGAGGAGAGGGAAGGGCAGTGAAAGGGAGTGGTGGGGATTGTCAGAGAGTGTCGAGGAATATCTAGGGTTGACAGTGAGTGCCGGAATGCCACGGAGAGCTTTGGAGAGTCTTGGAGAGAGAGAGGGAGAGTGGCGCGAGATGACGAGGAGTGGGAGGGATTTGCGAGGAGTGTCGAAGAATGGCGAGGAATGTCAGAGAGTGGTGGGGAGTATAGGGGAGGGCGTTGATGGAAGTGGCGGAGATTGTAGGGGAGTGGCAAAACGTGTGTGGGATTGGAGGAGAGTAGCGAGCAATAGCGGAGAGTGAGGGGTAATGGCGAGGAGTGTCGAGGAAGAGAGGGGAGTGGCAGGAACGGGTGGAGAGTGCTGGGGAGTGGCGAGAAATATCGGAGAGTCAAGGCGAAGGGAGTGGATGGGAATAACGGAGATTGTAGGGGAGTGGCAAGAAGTTTCGGGGATTGTAGGACAGTGGAGAGGAATGGAGGAGAGTGAGAAGTAAAGGCGAGGAGTGACGAGGAGAGGGGTGTGGCAGGGACGGGTGGAGAGTGCTGGGATGTGGCGAGCAATGTCGGAGAGGGGAGGGGAGTATATGGGAGCGGCGGAGATTGTAGGGGAGTGACAAGAAGTGACGAGGAGTGGAGAGGAGTGGCAGGGACGGGTGGAGAGTGCTGGATAGGGGCGGAAAATGTAGGAGAGTGAAGGAGAGGGGAATGGAAGGAAGCGGCGGAGATTGTAGTGGAGTTCCAAGAAGTGTCGGGGATTGGAGGGAATTGGCGGGGAATGGCGGAGAGCGAGGGGGAATTTCGAGTAGTATTTAGGAGTGGAGGGGAGTGGTAGGGATGGAGAGATGTGGTGGGATGTGGCGACAACTGTCGGAGAGTTGATGGGAGTGGAGTAGATGGGATTGGCGTAGATTGTAGGAGGTTGCAAGAAGTGTCGGGGATTGGAGGGGAGTGGCGAAAAATGTCGGAGAGTGGCGTGGATGGGAGAGACGTAGATTGCAGGGGAGTGGCGAGAAGTGTTAGAGATTGTAGGGGAGTGGCGAAAAATGTCGGAGAGTGGAGTGGATGGGAGAGACGTAGATTGCAGGGGAGTGGCGAGAAGTGTTAGAGATTGGAGGGGAGTGGCGAAAAATGTCGGAGAGTGGAGTGGATGGGAGAGACGTAGATTGCAGGGGAGTGGCGAGAAGTGTTAGAGATTGTAGGGGAGTGACGGGGAATGTCGGAGAGTGGAGGGGAGTGGAGTGGATGGGAGAGACGTAGATTGTAGGGGAGCGGCGAGTAATGTTGTGGATTGGGAGTGTCGGGGCCGTGCAGAGGGGGCGGCGGGGAGCGTGGGGGCGTGTCGGGGAGCAGTGGGCGTGGCGCGTGCCACGTGCTCTCCCCGCGGGCGGCGATGAGTCGCGGCGCTAATTAAAGGAGGGCGTGCCACGCGCGACTTGGTATGCATGAAGATGGTCGCGCCGGCAAAACAAGGCGCGGCTAAACCCGGATTACTCGCCGCCCGGCGCCGCCGCGGGCGCGCGCCAATCGGCTTCTCGGGACGAACGTCTCGCCTCGCCTAGACACGACGCTCCCTCGGCGAGGAATGCGCACAACGCACTAGTAATGGGTGAACGAAGCAGCGATTGCGGCCGCCAGCAACTAGCTCGTGCATTGAGACTCTGAGCGACATAAGGGAGACTCACAAGTACTTCAACCCACTCGACAGTGATTACAAATTCTTTTGTTAACAGTGAATTACAGGAAACTGTAATAGTAGGGTTTACAAGTCTCCGTTGATTATACATCGTAACCTCAAGGGGTGTTTCTAGTTCGTGGAGTGGTTTAAATCTGTCAATTGCACACTGCTGTTGTTTGATTTCCGTAAGAGTAGCTATAATAATGCTTAAGGGTAGTCATTCAACGATTGCTCGCGGTTTTGCTCATCAACGCCCCTTCATTCTCGTCTTATAGGCTTTTCTAACTTTTCTGAAAAGATGGTAATTGTCGTTTTGCTGGGAATATGTGGGTTTCCAATTCGTGCGATGCGTTGCGCAACGTTGCGATGAACAAATTCCATTTCATTTCCACTGTATTAAGATCGATATGCAAATATCTAAGTGATGCGTGGTATTTTATCCAAAGCAAATAACTCTAATGATTGTAAGCCATTTGAGCTTAATTCTGCAGTACATGAAATCTCCTTGACTGTGTCAAAATGTTCTGACACAGAATTCTTGTGCTTTTTCGTGTTCAGTGTAGAAACACGATCTGTAACAGAGGGATTACGTTTATTAGTGGTAATCACTCAGCAGATGATTGACTGGAGCAGGGAGTCGAAATCTAACAATTGTTGTAACACTGTTCCTTACTTCTTTGTCTGATTTGCCTATTGAAAAACTCATTGAATACTTCTTTTAATCGATGTATAGATGTTACAAAATTTCATGGATTTTTATGAATCCTACTCGCTGTTATTTCTTGTAATAATAAGTTCTTGACTTCCATGCAGCACAGACTTATCTTTTCAAGCAAGCCCTAACACTGACAAGGATGGGAGACATGTTTAATAACTTAGCGATTTACGTTACTACATAGTACTTGCTTGGCTTATTTTCTTCGGTAAGACGATATACAAACTTCTACAACAGTTTCTACAAGATCTATTAGATTGAAAATAGCTTTCATAGACCATAGACCGACAAAGGGGAAACTACAAAATGAGCCCTGCAGCTTGCCTAATACCACATCCGTGGTGGAAGAAGAAATGGAACACCAAATACAATTAAAATAGAACAGCACCAAATTCAGTCGCTTAAGTCGTAGTAGCTGCAATATGAACAACTATTTCAACAACAACAACAACAACAACAACAACTTTATCAAGTGCAAGCACCACGGCAACCCTTCACGTTTCGTCCCGTGTTTTCTGGCGTACTGCAGACCGGAAGTAAGTCAGAAGGACAACCGGAAGTAGCGCAAACGATACACTTATATAATAACTATTATTATTATTATTATTATTATTATTATTATTATTATTATTATTATTATTATTATTATTATTATTATTATTATACTCACTCAAACTAATCGATGAGTGTTGTCATTTTTACTTTCTTGCGTTACCTTGTACTTGTGCAGTAAAGAGAAAATATTGTAATAATGCATTGGAAATCGACACTTTTTTACAAGAAAAAAATCGTATTGTCAAATTCTGATAACAAAAAGGGGTATAAATCTGTTTCCTGTGTGTATTAAATTGCTTCTTCTAACACGTGTATAAACAGAATCCATATTTCGTCAATTCTTGATATCGAAAAATGGATTGAGCGCAAATCGATATGTTTCAATGTCCATCCATGGGCAATGTTAGCGGTTACACTGTTCAGACACTTCTACCCAAAATTGACATTCCACGATCGATATGAACTAATTGAAGCCTCTGTGTGATCCTATGTTTTGATCGGGTGTAGTCCTATTCGTCGGCTTGTAAGATTTTCCGACCCAAGCTGTGGAACAGTCCCAGACACATTTACCTCTTACCACACATCGTAACCACTGTAAGGATGTTTCTCCGACAGTGGTTTCGTATTGACCGGGGAAACGACGAAAACCTACCAAAGAGTTACTCGCTGGTCCTATAAGATAGCACTAGCTAGCAAGTGTAGTCATAAAATAAGATCTGTCCCCTGTGCATAGGCAATTTGACATACTCCTGTGTGCCAGTGTTGCATTAGCAGGCGTCAGCAACATTAATTGAAGAAGCCTTTCCTTCCTTATCTCTTCAACGAAATTCTTGGATGGTCGCTACCACCCTTAGAGAGCTAATTAAGAGAGACTGTAGATGATTTGGAGTTTACTGTGTTTGAAACAGTTCTATACGGAAGCCTTGGTTTTCCTTTCGCCATGAACTTGCAAAGGCTAATTATTAAGACAAAAAGCATCTATTAGTGATTTTTTTTACTGACCTGGAGAATATTTTCCATGTTGTCTAATGCGATAGACTATTTTAGTGTCGTGTGTTTCATCTACCAGTACGTTTAATTCTAGCAGTGAAAGAATGTCATTTTCTTTTATATTTGGCAAAGAATAATCACAGATGTTCTCATGGAGGAGTCTCGGAGATGGCGAATTTCCGACGCTAGCCGCATATGTAGGTCAATTCTGCCGTTGCTTGTAGAAGAATTCTAGTGGACGGGTGCTCTGGGACCTTGTCTTGCGTGAGCTACAACCGGCGGCGTCGCAAGCGATAAGTCGCGATGCTGCACGACAGAGCGCGTTTAGTCCTACGTAGGCGACAGGAAACTGAGACAGCCGCCGCGTTGCGAAGTCGTTTCA
>BLKR01006505.1:0-56094 GCA_011170035.1 Teleogryllus occipitalis
AGAGGAGAGAGAGAGAGAGAGAGAGAGAGAGAGAGGGAGAGAAAGACACAGATGGAGAGACAGAGAGGAATGGATGGACAGACATGTCTGCCCGTTGGCCCATTGGTTCATCTTTGGCCTATTGGCCCGTCAGACTGACAGAAACACGTGAATGCACAGAGACAGGCAGATGGACAGAGACTAATGGATGCACCAAAACAGACAGATAGATGACCAGACAGACAGACGGCCAGAGAGAGACAGACAGACAGCCAGAGAGAGACAGACAGACGGCCAGAGAGAGACAGACAGACGGCCAGAGAGAGACAGACAGACAGACAGACAGCCAGAGAAAGACAGACAGCCAGAGAGACAGACAGCCAGAGAGACAGACAGCCAGAGAGACAGACAGCCAGAGAGACAGACAGCCAGAGAGACAGACAGCCAGAGAGACAGACAGCCAGAGAGACAGATATTGTCAGCTAATGGAATTAAAAAGAACACTCGGCACCTGCTGGGTGCCAGCACGCACATGAATCATGGGACAGGATGTAGGAAAAGACACGCTGTATTATCTCACACCCATGGCAGCACCATGGGCTGGAGAAAACCCGGGTGACAGAGGAAATCGAACCGATACATCACTCTTTTCTTTTTCCAATCCCAAGGTGAACAGTAGGGTAACTATTGGTATAGGGTAACAAAGCATATTGATATTCAGACAGTGAGGAGGGCTTGTCTAGAGAAAGTGTCTTCTTCGCTCCCTTCACAACATAATTCGTGTGATACCAGTCTCAGCTGTGCTGCATATTTCTAGATTCTTTCCTACAAATTATCAGTTTTTTATCATGCAAAATGAGAGAGAGAGATTTCTTAATATTTCGGCAATTTAGAAAAGTCAGTTTACAAGAACTGATTGCTGTGGTACAGAAAGGAATTCCGACTCCGCTGCTACCAGAGCTTTTAGGCGGCACTAGCAAGGGAGGGACGCTGATGATTTCTACGATGTGGTACGACATGTCCCGATTCATATATTGCAACAAAAAAATCTGAGTTTCAAATTCGAGGAATGTTTCGACATGTCTGGTTTCAGTGATATAAAATTTGGGTCATAGAATTCAGAGGTATTAAAAGTTATGGGGCTAACTTTATAGATAGCTAAAATTAAAGTTTTTGGTAAAAGCAAATATCGCATTGATCTAGCTTCAAGGGACCTACTAAAAATTTTTATAGTAGCGTTCAAATACAGCAGCGCAAAATTATTGACAGATTAGTGCACTTCTTGTTCTCTTCAAGTAATGAGAAGACTTTTTGTGTGTTTCACTTAATTGTGAGCTATTGTGCTAACTGGTCTACGCTATGACCAATATTTATTCTACCGAATCATGCTCATATTGTTAAAAATCAGGTTAAAGATAGTAAATCTATGAGGTGTTTTTGGTGTTTTCTCTGTCCGCTACTAAAAGAGGAAATATAAAAAGACACTTATTGTCTGAAGTGTTATCCTATATTTTTATTCATGGCTGGTAAAGATAATGATCTTGCAAAAGTTCTGGAAGCCATTAATAAATTAACATTAGATATAAAAGTTAAATTGGACTCAGTTTAAGATGGTTTATCTGCCAAGATTACCAATGTAAATGTAAGGTCATTTAATAGCAAGTTAGACCATGATTAAGCTTAAATCTATGAAGGACACTATTACTGGTATGCAAGATGACACATTGCATGAAATTTCTGACTACTTATCAGGAGTGTAATATTGTGGTGTTCAGCCTTCCTGACAAAGCTGGAACTATTGCGAAGTCTAAGACACATGACAACACAGTTGTTAATACTTTTCTCATAGATGATGCTTCTGATACAACTCTAAAATTTCATTACCATTTGAGCAAAATTGTCTCAAACTCCCCTAAGATTCGGCCCATAAAACTCGTTTTTGCCTGCCAGGAGAACATCTCCACTCTCCTGAGGAAGTTTTGGACTTGCCGCAGACACTGTGAAATTTCCAAGTATTGTCAACCACAATGCAACCAAGGATCACACTCCCCTGCAGTAAGACCAATACAGTTGAAGCTCAAATTAATTGTTATGACACCTCCAAATCAATGCCAATGAGGGGAGGGTTCAGTATGTAAAGAATGTCCCGAAATTAGTGAAAAGGCCTTTTGCCCTAAAATCTCAGTGAATTCTAAACACATCCTGTAATGTTATTACCAAAATTTTTTGAGTATTACTAATAAACTAGATTCTTTGTTTATTCAAAATATTAATTCTCTGGATTTTATTCTCGTTACTAAATCTTGGCTTAAACCAGATATACATAATTGTGACTTTATTGATATAGATTTTTTGATGATGTACACTATGATTTTCACCATAACAAATGGTAGTGTTTTTATAACCATTAATAAGAATCATTTTTACTCTGCATTAAATTTGAATAATATTAGAAATGCTGTATCAATTGCTGACATCGGTGGAATTACTTTTGCTGTTTTCCAAAAAACTTTTTTTATTATTTTGGTTTGTATTCCACTGGCACTTGACACTGTTACCTTAGAAAAATTATTTGATGAAATTATGTCACCAAGAGAATAGTGGGGTGATAAGCTGATTCTTGTTGGAGATTTTAATATTTCCAATTATTCTTCCTGAAACGATTGATTGATTTTTTCATGTTTCCGGGCACGTCAACTACTGTGGTCATTAGTCCCGTTAGTGTAGTGCATGTTTGTTTTTCGGGAGATGGCGGTGATCTTCCCCCGCTGGATGGCGAGATGCGGCGCCGACCTACCGTCGGCCAGTGGGGTTTCCCCCAAACCAAGACTCTCCCCCACCAGCGGGGCACCGCCCCAGCCGGGACAAGCTCTAAGCTCCCGACTGGTCTCCCGGAATATGTAGTAGTGTAGTGCATGTTAGTGTAAGTGTGTGTGTAACGGGAGAGGATAGGACAAGGAAGAGGAAGGTGAGATTGCGTGCGGTCCGTGGCCCGTTTTGGTAAGGTACTGCTCCGGCATTCGCCTGGTGTTGATCGGAGAAACCACGGAAAACTACCAATCACAGCAGCCGGCTGCTAGAATTCTCCTCCAGACAGCGACTGAATTCGACCTAGCTGAAAAGCTAGTGTCGAAAATCCTGTCGCCGTCAGGACTCGAACCTAGGACCTCCCGGTGAGAGGCGCTGCAGTGACATCAGTTGATGCACTGAGCTACCGCTCCCGGTCCTGAAATGAGCAGAGATCATCTCCGAATAGGAGAATTATAGCTCTTCAAAACCTTGTAAATTATTATGATCTTCATAAATGATGTACATAATGCTGATGGCAAAATGTTGGACCTTGTGTTCTGTAACTTTATGCAGTGTTTCTACAGTGACTACTTTAATTTTTACTGTTGATAGATATCATCCCCCTCTCTGACTTGAAATTATAGTCTCCAAACTTCCTAATTGTAATAATATACGTACTACTTCTAGCCAATTTCATTATAGAAAGGTAGATTATGCCTTGATTAATAGAGATTTAGAAGCCATTAAATGGCCTGAAATTGTTATTAAGTGATTACAAAAACATTGATAAGCTACGCTGTATATTTTATTTTGAGTTAAATCAAATTATTCGATGGCATACCTGTCTTGAATACTTGGTCAAAAAAGTTTCCTCATAGGTTTACCAGTGAAATTATTGACAAAATTAAGTTAAAAAACAAAATGAGAAAGCAACTTCAAAGTATTTCTATTATCAATGATGAACACTAATAATATTAAATCTTTAATCAAAATTTTGAGTAGAGAGCAATTTATAAGCATTACAAATTGTACAATAGAGAAATAGACTCTTTTAAGGTTCCTTCTAAGTTTTGCGCTCTAACCATGAAAAATATTAAATCTGGTAGGATCCCGTTCAATTTGACATACGTTGGTAAAATGTCATCGGATCCTGTTGTTCATGTTGATAATTTCTTGAAACATTATTCTACTTTGTATGTTAACTTGTCTGTTATTTTATCTGAGCCAGATAAACTCTATCATGTTAGTCTGGGTAATGCTGTCTATATTGAAGAAGATTTTGTATTGTGCAAACTTAAGAGAATGCCTGAGAAACTTGACATCTGGTACTGAAGACATACCATCGCTGCTCTTGAAATCATGTTCCAGAGCTCTTATGAAACACTTATTTGTGAACATGGCGTGTTTCCCGCAATATGGAAGTCTGTGAGAATTTGCCCCGTTTTTGACAACGGTGATCATAGTCTTATTGTTAATTATTGGCCTACATCATTATTGTGTAACTATTTGAAAATTCTTGAGAATCGTCTGTATGAAATCCTCTATTCTGCATTTAAACCACATTTTTGAAAGTCAGATCCACGGTTACCAATGTTGGGTCCTTTTCACAAACTATATCTACTTTTTTGAGCCAATTTGAGCAAGTTAATGTTATTTACACAGATTTTAACAAGGCTTTTAACACTCTTGATCACAAACATATTGGAGAGACTGAGCCGTCTTCATATTCCTGATAATTATTTCAAACTATTTGTTCATATCTCAGTTTTCATACAATTTTGGTACAACACTCTGGATATTGTCCGACTCATTCTCTCCATCATTGGATGAGCCTCAGGGTTCTAATTTAGGCCCTTTACATTTCACAATTGTTATTAATAATATTGATTTAGGTTTGTCATGTTTCACATTGACGTATGCTGCTGATATAAAGTTAAACCTCCCAATTAATACTGCGCATGACTGTGATAATCAAGGTAATTTACATATATTTTATGACTGTGTTAACCTCAAATTGGCTCTGATAAAGGTCAGGTAATATCATTTAGTAAATCAAAAAGATTTTAAAAAATTAACTACACGTACAATTTCAATCATGTACAAATTATATCCATCAGTATTGTTAAAAACCTTGTTGCAATATTTGATTGTCATTGATCATTTAAGCCACATATTGAGCAACTGGTAATTAGTGTCAATAAAACATTGGGCTTTCTCATGAGATTGGGTAGAAAGATCAACTCTTGTAAGGTATTGAGAATATTACTCTTCAGTAATGTTAGATCTAAACTTTAATACACTTCAATAATCAATCACCAAATCTTAATGAGCTTTGTAAAATTTTAGAATAATGTCAGCATAGATTTGTTAAGTACCTTGAGTATAGACACACTAAAATTCATCCCCCTCAATTTTAAAGAACATGGCTGATTGCCCCACTATTAATGGTCAAATTCCACTGTCTATCTCATGTTGCCCTTCTTGTTACTATAGACCTTTTAATATTACAGCGACTAACAACAATTTAATACTAAATAGTGTTCTTCACAGAATGATAGTCAATGTTAACGAATTTGTTTCTAATGCTGAACCAAGCATCGACATATTTGCAGATTCTTGAAATGCACTAATTAACTCTCCAAATAAATATATTGATTCACAACTGTGATATATTATCACCATTGTTATATTATAAATCTTTGTATTCTATAATAAGCCTATAAAAATTGGGATATCCCACTGGCTTTGTATGTTAATAAATGAAATTTAAAATATTTATGTCTAACTATTCTATTCAAAATAACAGAGAAAATCAATAACTTGGTATCAAACTGGGGTAATGCCAAGGATGAATTTGCAGACTCACTATCCATCCTCATTAGTGCTGCTGCAAATTCATCAAATCTATCACTTGAAGAATCTACATTTCACTAACTGTTTTCTTGATTATAAGCCTATTAATGCGATTTTCCAATGGCTTTGTATCTTAAATAAATAATACGCAATGGGAGACACAGAAGAAGATATTTGCTGTGTTGCAATGTCCCTGTCATTTCATCTCTGAAAATATAACTGCTCAGATGATAATTCCTCAGTAATTCTACAGAACTGAATTTCATAATTAAGAATTTTCATTAAGAAGTTCCAAAAAGTGGAAGGTAAAAGAAACAAAAGAAATAATGTTTAGATATGAAGTACAGTGCCTTCTCGTAAGACAGGTGTCCTGTGTAAAGTTATGCCTCTTGATTTTTCTGTAGACATGAAAGACATAATCTGAGTGGACAGAAAGCACACAATCAACTTGCCAACTCACAATGACATTAATGTCTCGAGTTTAATTCAAACTTTCAAATTGCTCTGAACATCTATTTTCACAACTTACGCAGATACAAGCATAACTAAAAATTGAAGAGCTTGTAACAGTGGAAAACATTTCAATATAATTCACATCAATATTCTGCTACTATACAACAGCTTCAGTACTTATTTAATTGTAAAAACAAGATACAAATTAAACTACAACTTACCTTCCACTGCCACCTTCTGAACCTTCTACTCTGTTTCCTAGCTGTGATTCATGGGACTTGCTCTTTGTGAGTGGATATGTTTCAGGCAGTAAAGCAGCACCTGCTAGCCCAGTCTGGTGCCTTCGACAAGGGGGAGGGGTAGTGGGAAACTTCACACGATCAGTAGCACCTGTAATGAAATAAACAGCCTTGCACTCACCTAACGAGACTCCCACAAAATAAGTATTAAAATGTCACAGGAAAGACAAATTAGGGAAGATCAATAGTGCAAGTGCTGAAATTATACAATTCTTTATTATATCTATGTATTTGAAAAAAGAATAAGGTGCTTGTAGTATGTTTACAACAAGAGAGTAATATTGTTGAGCAAGCAGTAACCAAACGGACACAAGTGAAAATATGCTTGGGATCAGTAGCAGTGGGTGTCATTCAACACTTATGGAAATGTTATATGTACAACAGGAGTTATACAGAAACATTTTGAAAAGCTGCAACAACAACAACAACAACAACAACAACAACAACAACAACAAAAAAAAAAAAAAAAAAAAAAAAAGCTACATAGACACAAAATGGAAAATTAATAAGAGTAGAGGTTAAAATCTTTGGAATGCTTCACAAACAAACCACAAACACTGCTAATAACAATGTTTCACACCTCTTTTGTGCCTAATGCTTTGCATAAGAGACTTAGAAGGCAGAAAATTCATGCATTACACAACTTCCAGTACTGTAAAGCATTTCACCATTACCAATTTTTATTTCAACTCTAAATGCAGTTTAAAAAAATGTGAATGTTTTTGAAGAAAGTTATCACAGTGTTCTTTCAGACACTGGAGATATCAGTTTTGATGGAAAATGTTCTCAGGGAAAAATTATACTATTGAATGATGCTAATTTTCTGAATGAAACTAATAAATTAAGGTTTCATTTTTTAGAAATGATGTTCAAAATGTATTAGTTGTGTTCAGCAAATCTATACAGCATTTCTGGGGCACATTCAAGACAATGTTGCTGAAAATGTCATGCTACCTGGATGAAACACTGAGTGTGATATACTGATCAGGTTGATCCCAATTGAAAATATATTAAGTGTAACACGGTCAGTGTGATCCAATCTGTGATGATGCTTCTTTGACTTAACTATACATTTTGGAACAATTTTTTCCAAAGAAATGAGCTGCTCCTAAATCATTGGATTTGAGAGCACCCCCACTTACTGACCTTTTGTTCACATTTGGTATCTTAATGATTACTTCACAATATTGTAGTGCAGGAAGAATAAAGCTGCTCTAATAAATATTGCACACAACTTATCCAATCTACTTTTCATAGTATAGAAAATCTTCATGAAGAAGTCCCTTCTTGATTGACAGTTCCAAAAGAACAGAAACAATTTGACAATTTCCCTGACTTGAAAGAGTTGAAATGTGCCCAGAAAAATCAGAAAAGATGAGGTGCTTAGGCATCTTAGCATTGAAGTAATAGACTCGCACACAGTATACCTCATAACTTCCTTAGCAAACAATTACTATAATCATGACAGAAATTCCCATAAAATTGGGTGAATTTGTTCAACACAAAATTGAAGTATTAACCATGTTAGCTGTTTCCATATAGAAGGCAATAACTCCATTCATTAACCAACAATAACAGCTCAGGACTTCCAAAGTTAGTGGTGTACAAAAAAAGTAGCAGGATGGCCAATTTGTTTCCATTAACAAATCTATTAGTCTGGGAGGCTCTGATAATACTTGAAAGCTGTCAAGAACCCCTCATGATGTAAAGGATAGATGGCACTTACCCAGTCTTGGAGGACACAAATCAAAAGTGGTTAATTTTTTGTAAGATATAAAATGCCTGTAGAACCCCTGAAATTGGTTGTTGCTTTAAAGTTATATTCACTCTAACATGATTGAATAATTATCTTTATGAAGCAAACACTAAACAAATGCATTTGTTTTACCCAATTCATAGTGTTGTTCACTTCTGATGTCTCTGAGACCCAACTATGGACTCGCTTTGGTGAAAGATCTGAAGGTCATTCAACTGCTCTATCAGGTTTGACCCCCTCACCAGGTTTTTGATGAAGCTAGAAATACCTCAATGACCAACTCAATTCTGCTGGGAGCTTACAGTTTGTCATCACAAAGGCTTACCATTGTGACATCTGGGTAGCAGCATGGAGTTAATCATGAAGTCTGCAGAAGATGCACAGACTATTCTCTCACGCCATTTTTTTGTGTCGTTGACGCAACGCGTCTCTAAACCCTTATTGGGTTGATTGATTGATTTTTTCGTGTTTCCGGGCGTGTCAACTACTGTGGTCATTAGTCCCGTTAGTGTAGTGCATGTTTATTTGGGAGATGGCGGTGATCTTCCCCCGTTGGATGGCGAGATCCGGCCCCGACCTACCGTCGGCTAGTGGGGTTTCCCCCTAACCAGGACTCTCCCACCAACAGGGCACCGCCCCAGTCGGGACAAGCTCTAAAGCTCCCGACCGGTCTCCCGGAATATGTGGTAGTGTAGTGCATGTAAGTGTAAGTGTGTGTGTGTAAGGGGAGAGGATAGGACAAGGAAGAGGAAGGACAGATCGCGCGCGGTCCGTGGCCCGTTTGGTAGGGTACTGCTCCGGCATTCGCCTGGTGTTGATCGGACAAACCACGGAAAACTACCGATCAGAGCAGCCGGCCGCTAGAATTCTCCTCCAGACAGCAGCTGAATTCGACCTAGCTGAATAGCTAATGTCGAAAATCCTGCCGCCGTCAGGACTCAAACCTAGGACCTCCCGGTTAGAGGCGCTGCAGTGACATCAGTTGATGCAGTGAGCTACCGCTACCGGTGCCCTTGTTGGGCATTGAGCGTTTTTGTTGGAGTAATCCTCCGTTACCAAGTAATTACTATCATTACTTTACTGTTGTTGTGTAATTACTAATTACTGTGTTTGTCAAGTCTCGTCCCGTCGGAGTTAGTCAATGCCTTTTATCCCTTCAGCCAGGGGCTTGACGCCGTTAGATCCCGGGGTTCCTTGCCGATCACCCAACCAGGAACACGTGAGTCTCGAATTTGCTTAACCTTCATGACTTCACGGAGCGTAGTAAACGAATTCGGCTAGCACCGCCGGCGCTATTTGTAGTTAAAGACACGGACAGTCACACAATTATGACCCACAATAGTAATTATTTGCAAATGAAAGAAATATTGTACTAACTAAATATACTCGTATAACTAAATAAGAGATTTTTTATGTTGTAGTGCAATCACACACCACCTGACACTTGCACAGAAAGTAAATTTAACCAATAATCTACATTTAAATGTAAGTGTGTCCTCCTAATTAGTTACAAAAATTATGCTTTCAAACTACCCACTGCAAATGATTGAAGGATTCCATCAATTTTTAAACATTCAGATTTGTCCAGAAGTGGGAATGCCATATGACTGGATTCCTGAACTGACATCTGCTACATGAAATGTCTCAAGAACGTGATGATTCTACCATCTCAAGAGATCCAAAATAGAAAGAAAAATCAGGATCACTAGATATAGCACATGTATTGCTAAAAATACAATTAAAAACATAATTTTGGAATAAAGCACACTTTCATAACAAGATACATATGCTCCAGAAATGTATATGTTTTATACTTTTGTTTTAAATAAATATTAATAAATTATAAATTCAGATTTGCAGAACAAATGTTTGTTGTTGTTGTTGTTGCTATTATCATTATTATCATTATTATTATTATTATTATTATTATTATTATTATTATTATTATTATTATTATTATTATTGAATAAGGTTACTTTAAAAATAATTAACTAATTAAAATATAATAAAAATTAATTTCTCAATTTATTCTGATACGTATCCGCTGTTTTT
Organism: Teleogryllus occipitalis; assembly: GCA_011170035.1. Lineage (NCBI taxonomy): Eukaryota > Metazoa > Arthropoda > Insecta > Orthoptera > Gryllidae > Teleogryllus > Teleogryllus occipitalis. The sequence continues at coordinate 10,183 of BLKR01006505.1, forward strand.
GTGGCACAATGTGCACTTCCATGCAAGAGATTACATTGCTCCTCGAGCTCTCTTAATCATTTTTTGAGAGAAGTTGAAAGAACATCCCAAACTTCCTCTAGTTTTTACTGTGTGAGCACTTTTACTCAGTGACTGCGTTTGTGATCAAACACACCTCCTGTCTCACGATTGCATTGCACTAACCAAAATATAGTATTCTTGTTCGGAATGGACTCAGATGAATTATTTTCTCTGAAAGCTGCCCGGCACTCTTTGAAAGATTGCGTTTGGAAATACTCCTCCACAACAAAAATGTGTTGCTCCACGCTGAGTCGCAGCGTAAGTTAACTGTGAAAGAAGGAAACTATAAATGAAGACGTGGCCTGTTTTGTTTTGAGCAGGTATGACCCACACCACGGGAAGGGGGTGAGTGAAACGAAGGGGGTGGTGATGAATGGAGTGTCGCTGAAATGCAGTCGAAGGAGCTGTCCCAGAAGCAGTGTTGCAAAACTTTCACTTTTCTGTCAGTGCCTTGAACAGCAGGGTTGCATTTTATACTGATCACCCGGTACAAAATCTTTAATTAATTTCAAATTATCTAAGCCGATTTTCATTTTGTGAAGGCACTACACTCCTTCAGGAGAATTAGAGTAAGGTTGCCAATCACTTTGCTTTAATCATCAATATTATATATATTTTATAATCATAATCCCAGTCCTAAAATTTTGTGAGTTTCTACCAGGTCTTGAAAGAAAATATGCCCCAAATGGTATATTTTATTAAAATTTACATTTCATAAAACACAAAAAGTTTTGTTAACTTCTGTCCCATGAAAAATAACACCTAAATAGTGCAAAGGATTTTCCCCCAAAAAGATTTTCTCTGACTGATCTGGTGGTACAATAGAACAAGCTCCTAAGACATTTTTAAATTTTCTTACCAATATCTCCACATTTGTTTGTAACATTATCTTGAGCAACAATAGATTTATCAACAGTGCATTTTGTGCATTTTGTCCACAAATAAAGAAATTTTCATAAGAGGTGGTTGTTCCTTCTCAATGTGAAAATTCAGTTTAGAATTCATACATTTGATACATGCAGCAAATCAAGTTCATGGGAAGACAAGCAAAACACATGCATAGTAAACTGCAGCTTGGTTAAGATCAACTGCAGGTAAAAGAAGTGACAACTGGTGAGACAACCTGTGTCAAACACACTTACACTGATGAAAGCACTGATATTTTACAGAGGTGGTTGTTAACACAGCTTGCATAGCACAAAAATTGGTATTGGAACAGAAATGGTCTTTAACATAGGTGACTTTTTGATCTGTCTCACCTGCCTCACTTAATTTGAAATTCGAAGGTAATGGAAGCATCTGCAGAGTATTGTAAACAGCAGTGGGTGTGGTGGGGTTCTTCTAACAACTCCAAAAAATTAGGGTTTATAATGTTCAGAATTATTAAATTTTGTGATGTTAAAAGTTCCTCCAGAGCACTCTTTATGCAACATTCAGTAGCTAACACTAGTAATGTTGGCTTTTTAATTTAATTGAGCAGCTGATGGGAAATAATTGTTTAATAGTAATTTAATTTTAAATTTCATTACCATTTTAAGACAGATGAAAAATCTCATGTATGTTATGAAAGAAATTTTATCTTCCCCAAGGTATTTATAGCCTAAATTAAATTTGAACACTAACATATTTTGCTAAGTACATTCTCTCTTTACCTACTCCTAAAACAATAAAATCTTTGGAGAGCAAGGTGAAACAATCACACAAAATTTAAGCAGAATGTAAAGAACCATTTTATTAAATTATAGAAACAAAAGTATAAATACAGAGAAACTTCGATTTTACGATCCCTGATTATATGTTTTTCCAGAATTTACGACAAAAATTAGTAATCCTGGCAAAACATCCTTATAAGTAATGTATAATTTTCCTCTATTTTATGTTTTTGTGATTTTACGTTTTCCTCGATTTTGCGCCTGACTTACTGTGTATTAAAACCCTGATATTAAGATATCTGCACAGCAGGTCTCTTAATTTAGACGGACATTCTGAAAGAAAAGGCAGCAATGCCAGACAAGGAGGGATACATATAAATGTTATGCATTTTGCTATTTACAAATCAAAGTATAACTAGGTGAATGTTTTGAATTTGTTGGTTGAGTAATATTCCAGGACGTGTTTTGTTTCGAGTGTGTTTGCTGAGTTAGTTTGTCGCTAGTGATAAGTCAGTTGCGGGTTTTTACTTTCTCACTACCACTTATGTACTAGAGAGAATGTTATGTAATGTTGCAGAAAAAAACAGCCAAGTTTCAGCAGAAAAACTCATTGCTGGGCCCTGCAAACAAAAAAAATGGATAAATCCAGTAGCTAAATTTAGAAAAAAAAATCCTCTAATATGGGGAGTACCCAGAATCCAGGTTTTGAGGGTCCTTGATTGATACTAAACATCTGTCCATCTGTCTGTGAACAACGCTAGCGGCTAAGCCGTTCAGCTGTTTTTCTCCAAAACTGATATTCCTCTATCAATCTGGCTGATGTCACTGCCCCTCAAATTTGAAACTGATATTATAACTTTTGGGAGATCCTAAACATGAAGCTTCTGGGACATTTTCAAAAAAATTATTCCATTGTTTTTGATTAAATTTTGTTTTTGGATAGTCTGAAGGACATTTAAGAGAATGGTGCACTTCTCATGTTCATCAAAAACTGAATTTTCGAAATTTGCAGGTCAAAGATTTTTCAGCACCTTCCTACAACTACGATTATAAAGATAGAGATTTTTTCCCCTCAGTGGAATCTGTTCCTTAAAGATAGATTTTGAAATAAGGTCTTGTGTAAATTTTCAAAAATTAGAGTATTTTTTGCAGGAAGCAAATTGGAAACAGGAAGGAAATATATTTAATGGGCGACTTTAATGGAAAAGTAGGAAGACAATATGGAAGAAATGTTGTAGGGAAATTTGGAGAAGATGTAAAGAACGGGAATGGGGAAAGACTGATAGATGTGTGCGAGCAATATGAATTGAAGATATGGAATGGTTTTTTTCAGCACAAAAATATCCACAAATATACCTGGTCTCAACCATCAAGGAAATTATACTCTATAATTGATTACATTATTGGTAAACAGAGTAATAAGACCAGAGTGGAGGAATGTAGAGTTTATAGAGGTGCAGAGTGCGGATCTGACCACTTCCTTTTGCGAGCAAAATGTCTTTTCCCCTTCCAAAATGGAAAAGTAAAAAATCAAATAAAAGAACAAGACTCTAGAAGAAAAGGCGAAGATATTAAGTACAAACTGAGTTTACTAGAAGACCCATCAATCCTGTTCTTGTATAAGTTAAGGCTCAGTGGGAAGTTGCAAATTGTGGATGACTCCTCTCCAAAAGCAATGTACAGAGATATAACAAAGTACATACATGAAGCGGCATATGAAAGTTTGGGGAAAATTGAAAGGAAGCAGCAGAGAACCGGGACGTATTGGTGGAATGACAAATTTGCTGAAAGGGTACGGGAGAAGAAAAACGCCTATCAAAAGTGGCTGACGACCCATGATCTAGAAGACAGAAAAACTTACACACGAATATGTAGAGAAGTAAAAAAGGAGATTATAAAAGCCAAAAATGATATGTGGGACATCAAGTGTCAAGAAATCAGCAACACCATTGGAAGCTCAAGATCACGGGAGGCATGGAAAGTGTTGAAACAACTGAGAACAAATGAAGTGAGATATGGACATTTGCAGCTTATAAGCCTAGAAAACTGGGCAAAGTATTACAAAGAACTTTTGCAGGAACACCGTGCAGAATACCGCACTCTATATCAGCTGAAAGATACATCTGACAATCCGGTAGAAGATATATCAGCAACTGAAGTTGAGAAAGTGGTGAAAAGTTTCAAAAGCGGTAAAGCTCCCGGACCCGGTGGGATAAATATAGAACTAATAAAATCAGCTCCATCGGTGTTGTTTGAACAGCTTTCAGAATTATTTAATGCATGTCTCAGGGGCCATGTGATACCTGAAGTCTTTAAAGTGGGTTACATCTCCAATATATTTAAAAAAGGAGATAAAGAGGACTGCTCCAATTACCGTGGTATAACTGTCCTGAGTTCCCTTGGTAAAATATATGGTAAAATTATTAAAAACAGATTGGAAAATGAAATAAATGAAATGGAAGAACAGAGTGGTTTTCGTGCTGGTAGATCCTGCACAGATAATATATTTACCATCCGACAAGTTACAGATAAGCGGCTGGCGCATAACCTTGAGACACATCTAGTCTATATTGACTTGCAAAAGGCGTACGACAGTGTCCCCCTTTCAAAATTGTGGATGGCCATGGAAAACCACCATATTAATAGCGTATATATTAAGGCCATTAGAGAGTTATATACGGACAATATCGCTTATGTCAAATTAGGAAATAGCATATCAAAAGAAATCAAAATAAATAAAGGGCTAAGACAGGGGTGTTGTATTGCACCAACTCTCTTCAAAATATATCTAGGAGAAGCTCTAAAAAACTGGAAGATAAAATGTGAAAGGATGGGAATAAAATTGAATGACGATATGTTATATTCACTAAATTTTGCAGATGACCAAGTGATATTCGCAGAGGATGAAGACGATGCACATTATATGTTAAGGAAATTAAATGAGGAATATGGAAAATGGGGCTTGAAAATCAATTTTAAGAAGACAGAGTACATGGTGGTAGGAGGGACAGGAAAAGATTTAGTAATGGAGGATGGCTCGGTTGTTAAGTGTTGTCAGACGTATAAGTATTTAGGAACAATTTTAACAGACCAAGGGGGCAGTGGAGAGGAAATTAAACATCGCATTCGGCAAGGAAAATCTGCTATTCGGCAATTGCATTCAATAATATGGAATAAAAATATTTCTAATAAAGTGAAAATTAGAATTTATAAAGCAATTGTGGAAAGTATATCACTGTATGGTGCTGAGTTGTGGGAGATCTCAAAAAGTAATGAGAAAAAGTTAAAGGCTATGGAAATGGAGTTTTGGAGACGCAGCTGTAGTGTAACGTTAATGGAAAGAATCAGGAATGAAAATATAAAGCAGCAAATGGGTGTCATGTCGGATATAATGGATACAATAGAAGGGAGAAGGCTAAAATGGTATGGTCACCTTAGAAGAATGCCGGAGGAAAGATGGCCATTAAAAACTTGGAGGTGGCAGGTGCCAATGCACAGAAAGAGAGGTAGACCAAGACTCACGTGGTATGACGGTGTGCGACAGACAATGAGAGATCGTCACATCGAAGATGATGATTGGCAAGATAGAAGAAGATGGAAGCTTGGGTGCGAGAGACGCCGCATGGTGTAGTTCCACTCGCAGAAAAGAAAAAAAAGAGTATTTTTTGCGTAATTTTGCATGAAAGTATGGGCAAGAAAGTATGTGCCATTTTAGCACCAATACTTTCTATTAATTTCGTTTCAATTGAAGTTTTAATGTATTATGTATTATTTTTAGAACTGCAATGTGTTTTGGAACAAAATTGTGCAAAAAAATAATTTCCTTGATTTTACATTTTTCTCAATTTTACACTATTTTTGACCAGTCTCTAGAGTGGTGTAAAATAGGAGTTTCACTGTACTGGGTTCACCAGAAAAGCAAAGAAAAAGATTTTGGCAACATGGCAACATTGATGGCAACATTGTAATTCCATTCCAAATATTTTTTCCGTTCACTGATTTCACATGATAGGAAGGATAGTAGACACACTCATTTTACTGGAAGGGCAATGCTCATAGCCACAATGGTATGGTTGAATAACATACGATTTCCAACCAATGAACATGTACTCACCTTATTTCACCTCCCTCAAGGCAGTAGTAACCACATCATTAAAGAGAGATAATTGTTCAAATTTACTGAAGAATACTAAATTTGGTTATAAAAGTTGGAGTGAACAGAAAAATAATTTCTTGCAAAACAAAAACAAACCTGCATTTAGCTGCTCTTATGGTAAATAAATAAACTCACAGTATTGTGTGCTTGTTTAACATCGTTCTGCATTTATACGCCATTCGGTTCACTAGTAGCATGAGGAATTAACAACTGCTCTACCGTGTTACGTGTGACTGTTCACACAAGAATGAGTTGTCTTACCTTTGCCCTTGCCAACCGGAGGCGTGGATGGAGGAGTGTACTGCGAGGAGGAAGAAGCAGGCGGAGGCGGGGGCGGGGGCGGTGACGGGGGCGGCTGCTGCTGGAAGTGGTGGTGGTGGAGGTGGTGGTGTTGATGGTGGTGGTGATGGTGGTGGAGCGGCGGGTAGTGCAGGTGGTGCGGGTGGTGGTTGGGCTGCTGCAGGGCCTGCAGGGGCGGCGGAGGCGAGAGCGGCGCGGGCGCGCTCAGGCGGGTGGGCGAGCCGGCGAGCGACGGGAGCGAGGGCGAGGCCGCGTGGGAGGAGTGGGCAGAGGAGGCGGGGGTGCCGTGGGCGACGCAGCTGCACGTGCAGCCGTCGTCCGCGTCGTCGTCCTCGCCGCCCGCGCAGGGCAGGGAGGCGCGCGCGGCGCGGGAGGCGCGCGGCGGCCGCGGGGAGGCCGACAGCCCACCTGCGCCTCCGCCAACGCCGCCGCCGCCCGCACCCTTGGCCGCGGCCCCGGCACCGCCACCACCGCCGCCACCGCCGCTGCTGCCGCCGCCGCCACCCGGACCGCTGCCGCCGCCGCCGCCACGCCGCGCCTGCTCCCACGAGTCCCAGTACAGCGCTGGTTCATTGCTACTGTCCGCTGACTGACCGCCTTGCAAGAGGATATCTGCACACAAAACAAACACACTTTTTTCATTCCTTATTCCTATACAAGGAGAGTTTAAAAAATAGGCATTGCAATTATTATTCACATTCCAATCACTCAAATGGGTCAAAGATACGAACTTGATTTCACAACGCCCAACCACACTAGTCACACGAGTTCTAGTGTTTCCTCGTGCTGCTTATATTTTTACGATGCTTCTAAACTTTCAAGAGATTTTCTGAGAGCAGAATAGGTAATATAATTTTGTATGCACTTGAACAAACACCTAATAACTTATGAAAGTTTTGATGATTTGACATTCAGTGACTTCAGTTTCGATGATACTTATCTTTCAGAGATTGTTGTACTTTAGGGAGAAGACCTCAAATTTCTTGTAGTGACAATGATCAAATAAATTAAAACAATGTCCCAGACAACTGCCAAATAGTTTTTTTCTCTTAATGATTAGTGAAGTAGAAACAAATTCGTTACGCAGAATACATGGAAGACAATTACCAATAATACGACAGTACATTGAGATTCAAATATATATAAAAGGTATTATAAATAAAAGTATATACCACAGGATTTATTCTGACAAAAATGTTGATTTAGCGCATATGTAGAATTGAAGATCACATCTGGCAACGCATACATCAGGCATAGTACTTTGTAACGGTTAGTGAGTACTGGCGACTAATCGCAATTCTAAAACTAATTGCAGATTGCAGCTGGAAGATAACTACTTCGAAATCCGGTCGTGCTTTCATTTATACTTCAACCCTAAACTCAAATAAACCAAAACCGGCGATCAAATATTAAATTTCATGCACTGAAAATCGTTCAGAACGTTCAGAAACGGAAGCAACCATTCGGTAAACGGAAAGCCCCGAGTTCGGTTTCCGGTGGAGTCAAATATTGCACTTTGAGACACTTCATCTACAGTAACACTATCTACATGGCCGTATTCACATTAGAAGCCTCCGTGTGCTAGACACACTCCTTTGAGTGTATAGTTAACTATAATCGGGGTTTCATTTCACTTAATTAACCGTCCCCTCTTTCCATTTTTACAAATAAAACAATGTTAGCAAAAATTAGAATCTATGTTAACTATGACCCAGCAATGAGTATTAAACTAGCTACTACACTATTCTCACAAGTATGACGCATGTTATATTCCGGAAATTGACTTGCGGATCTCCCCCTCGAGGCATCTCCGAAAGTGGGGAACCGCTACAGTGAGATAAGCTGTAAGCTTCCGACTGGTATCCCAACGTACGTGGTAGTGCCTGTGTATGTAAGGGGTGAGAGGAGCTCTGAGCTCCCGACATGTGTAATGTAGTAGCTGTGGATAGGACAATAAGAAAGAAAAGATCGTGCACGGAACCTGGCCTGCTTGCACAGAATTGCTCCGGCATTCGCCTCCGAGATACCATGGAAAACTACCGATAACAACAGCCGACCGTTAGAATTCTCCTCCAGAGTGTGATTTAATTTGACCTAGCTACATAGCTAGTCAAAATACCGCCACCATCGGGACTTTAACTCTATGACTCCCGGTCAATGATGCTGCAGAAATAAATTGAGAATAAGAGCCAACTCCAAAAAGTCAAAAAACCTATACGATTATATAAAAATGAACTTCGAGCTAAAGTTACCAAAAATACAGCGAAATGTCTTAAACGGTCACTGAAAGTTCCGGCAAAAACTGACCGTTAATAGAGGTGACCGCTTAGTAAAGGTTAGTTATGAGTAGAGAACGGAATTTATTGTAATAAAAAAGCAAAATGTGTACATATAAACGTATTTATTTTTTCTAAAATATGTAAGACAAAATAGAAAATAGGTGCAATAAATTCGTTATCTATATATTTAAAACAATAAGGTATTCTGCCATGGCTTCGTTTGGAACTTCTACTTAACCGATTATATTTATTTTTCCTTTAAATGAAAGATTGTGATCCCTAAATGTGTTATCAGTTATTGTTTGTGTTGATTCACCAGCATTTACGGTGTAAATTAATTAAATAGCTAATTCTTTAATAGTACGCTTATCAGTAGTCTATTGTTTTCTTCCAAAGGCTGTGTTTCAATATCGATAGATATGTGTATACGTCCTCCCCGCTTGATGCGTGTATTGTTTATAATTCGTCTGGGTTGTGTTTCAATATTTGCATTTTGGTGGTGACTGCATCAGTTTGTTTTCGAGGTGTATTTTGTAGAGAAATTCGGACAGTGGATTTTATTCGATTTTACTGAAGAAGTGAAGAAATTTCGTTTACTGTTGGGTCTTATTCTAAGAAATGTCTGTATTGATCTGCTATGTACTTCCTGTGTGAGAGAAATTCTGCAACCCAGATTACTTTGTGTTGCTTAAATGGAAAAATAAGTTTGCCTTCTAGCAACATGTCAGAAGAAATGCAACAGTTGTTTATAGGAGATGATGGGACATCAAAAAACTTCAAAAATAATATCCGTCATTATACTTATAGTCTGCCTACTATGTCATTCGGTGCTCATATTACATAGCCACCTGATCATGGGCCATATGTGTTCAATTGTCTGAGTGTTAATATAAAACAATTGATTTTGTACTGTATAATATCTAATCATTCTGACCATAAAGTGAATATTTGCAGAGATGAAATAATTAGCATTCAATAAGAGACGTTTGCTCTTTCTTCTTCCTATTTAAGAAATTGCTTTATGAACATTAGCTAAGGCACAGTATTTTACATTTATCTCATATCACCGTCAAATTTTGACGGGTTCCCACTAGTATTGATTAAAATTCCATTCCTCAAGCGTTTTCCGAACACAGTACTCTGTCAATCAGACCTTAACATGTATTCAGAGAGGCTGAAAGCGAGTTCTACATCTACAGAAGCAATTATTCGATAGTTTTATCCGAAATATATAATACTTTCGTAGTATATACAATGTTGTTTACGAGTCGGCGCACAAGTGAATAGTACCGAGTAGCCAGTGATCGAAAAAGGGAGGTAAAGGAAGCATATGCCCCCACCTCCCGATTCACGAAAGGCGATATGACAATGATATGAAAAATATATGTTTTATCGAGTTACGCATGGGATCTAGGAAACATGGAGTCTATAAAAGATGTGGTTGAAGTACCTTCTGCTTCACATCCGCTCATCCCTTATCCTGACTATGCGGTTCCCAAGAAGCAGAAGGGGCGAGGGGAGGAATAAATTTGACAATTAATAGTGAAGGTCCCGGCGATAATACAAGCGCATTGCGTGGTTTTGTATTTCAGTAACAAACTTAGTTTTCAAGTAAGGTGTATTTCGAGCTCCCATTTGAAATGTTGATTTTCGACTCAAATATATCAAAATGTAACGAAATATGTATCAAAAGATAAAATATTTAAAAATATGTAATTATACCAAAATATGTAAAAATATGTAAAATAAAAATGGTTCCAATTCGTTCAGCATGTCGTGTTGTCAAAAAAATATTGGTGAATGCAGGTATCTTGCCCCTGTAAAAATATGTATTTACATGAAAATCCGTTCCGTAGTTATGAGGTTACGGGAAGCATTGATCAGGTCTTATCGTACTGTTTGAGCAGCCGAGAGACGGAGTGGTACAAGTCATTTACCTTAATTTTACAAAACGGTGAATTTTGACACGCCGGACATTCGGCGATTCTGTTTCGGCTATTTGCCGAAGGCCCAGTACTCGTCAAGTAAGGAATACGTCTAAATCGCGATTGTAGTGACTTATACCACTATCTCTCAGCAGCTCAATTGCTGTAAACTGGAAATGCTTCCGGTAATATATTTTAACAACCTTAAACAACAAAATAGAACAAACAAAAAACATTTCAATTATAAGATACAGGCAAATCTGTCGCAAAGATTTACTCACTTCTTACACACAAAAACGCCTTACAAAGTTTATTTTTGGCTGCATGTTTCAAACTTCACAAAAACGTGACCTTTTAAAAAAAATCTATTTATTTAATTTGTATCATGCCGCACTTAAAAATGTCAACCCTTTTTCTGGCTGAAATTTTTCTTTTTCTAGGATCACGTCTTCTCTCGGCAAGTTCAAACATCCTTCACCTCGTGAAACGTACCTTCCGCCCCCACAGAACTCACAAGCAAACGAAACTTTAAAATGCAATTATGTGGACAGGGCAGCCCCACGAAATACAGTACCTAACATTCTTATTAGTACGTATTGCTTTTACAAGGTAATATCTAATTATTTAGGTCAAAGTAAAGTTTTTTCAAAAAGAAGTTGTTATAAAATGAAAAACAATCTCATTACAAACTGAAAAACATAGGTTCTGTATTAGAATCAGTCGGTACATTAATTTTTAAAAAATAATTAAAAAAGTAACGTTCAGTTTTGTGAAACTTTGGTATTTGTACACTAGAAGTAATAACAAAATAAAAAATAATAAAAGAAAGTGAACTATGGTTTCAGTATTTTATTGCATATCCCTTGGCTTTTATCACAGCTAGACACCGCCTCTTCATGGAAAGAACAAGGTTCTTGCAAGATGTGGGTTTTATTTTCTTCCATTCTGCGTCTTGTGGAAACAAGACGTTTTAGTTCTGTTTTTCACGGCAATTTTGTAAACTTTCTTTAAAACTGACCACAAATGCTCTATGTGATGTAAGTCCTGGATTTCAGGTGCTGGTTGGAGTAATTTTGGCACGTTCCATATTAACCATGTCATATTGAGCCGCGCCTTGTGCTTACAGTCATTGTCCTGCTGAAAACGATAAACAGGTGGCAAGCCCATTTTCTCAGCACTTTGCTTTGCATTGTTTTTCAAAATGTCGAAATAAACGTTGGTATCCATAATTATTCCATCAATGGATTGGATCGTACCAACCCTCTTAAAAGACATACAACCACACAACATAACAGACCCACCACCATACTTCGTGGGAATTGTATTCATGAAACAATCGCCTGTATTTGGCTTCCTCTAGATCCGTCGTGTCCCATCTGACCCGATGAGGTTTATTCTACAATCGGCAGACCAAATTACACTGTCCCAAAATTCTTCCCCTTATTCACATGCTCCTGAGTAAATGTCTGTTCTCGCGATTTTCCCTGTTTACGAAAGTCTCTTCCGCGCCATTCGTCCATTCCTTTCTATTCAATTTTTCTTTTTTTCTTTCGTAATTCTTTTTAGATGCCTTTTCCAAGACACGTCACTGAGGAGCACTTAACCGAAAGTTTATACGAATTTTAGGTACAAATTTGTTCCTCGCGTTCATTCAACTTACGTTCCTTTGGTTTTCGTGGCAAATTTTTCGTAGAAGCTTCCTCTCTAAACTTTCCCACAACGTCCTGCACAGTGGAATGGCTTTTGTTAACTATTTGGCCTATCTGTCGCAAGGAATAGTCCGTAAGTACTAAGTTGACAATTACCTCTTTCTCACTCGAAGTGAGCTCCTCCTCCTTGGCCATTTCGATGCCGACTGGCGGAACTATAACTACAGCGCGCATTGAAACCTTGGAAAACCGTCAAGGGCCGTTTAGCTCGACGCGGAAGAACCGCATATTGCCACCCACATCGACTGTACGAACAGCAAAGTTGTAACAAAAGAGATTTGTCTTATTCAATATCAATATTATGTTAAACACACTTTCATGTAATAATAATTATTGACATATAGTTGCTACTAATGCAATTGGTGCACAATTTCAATAAAGGTATTATTTTAAAATACTTCAGAACGAAATATGATAACTTCTTGTTGCTAAATCTGAATGTACGAATAAGAATGTTAGATTTGCCGGCCGTCATCAACAAGGTCCCACAGAGAGGAAGGAATTAACGAACTTCATTAGAAAGCCCTGGCATAAGAAAAGCGAACGAGTTATTTTACAGACATTTAAAAAAATAACCGTTTTTACATTAAACAAAAATTACAACCTTGCCACTAGTGACTAGATGTCACTGTTCTAACTAATCTGCCAATACATGCCGTCGCAGGAAAGTTTTGCATCAACACAGTATCCACAGCCCTTCCGCTTCTTATTCTGTTATAGTTCAAAATCTCTAGAGGTGACCTCTTAACGCAGATCAATCAACGAAATGTACCTGGCCTCTCGCCATGCGGTCAGGTAGAAACGAAGGAACTTTTAATGGGTCTTAAGCCCGTTTTCTACGGTCATTTCTTCCATCCTTTTTCTACACAGAAAGTGGATGGAAAAAGGACGTTCGCTTCTACGCGTTATGTTTCGGTGCCGAAACTGGATGAACGTGATTCCAGCTATTTACACGCTCATTTCTGGTCTGCAAGTAATCGTGACGAAAATACTTCCGGATGCCGCAAAAAAGCACTGAAGATCAAACATTTGAACATCGCATTTATGGTAACAAATTAAGTTAGATTATATTAGGGTAAGGCACAGAACGCGACTTTAGTACACAGTACATAATTTATTTCTCACTACACAATCGCTTCACATTACAATTCTACACACCAAAACGCTCTCGAAACTGTACAAAAAGACCAAATTGCACCACACGCAAAACAAACTAGAGAAAGTTCCGAAAAATGATGCCAGGAGCGCGGTAGTCATACTGGATGAAATCTGTACTGAAAAAATGAAGAATGCATTTTTTCGTACAAATTAAGTCGAGTCTGGTCCAGTAACTTTTGTGTATCGACGAGAAATGATGAAAAAATGACCATGTAAAACAGGCTTTATGGAAAAAAACAGTACAGCGAAAAACTGGCTGCTAGTGGAGAGGGCCGCTTAATCGAATCGACATGGCCGTTTCTGCAGGTTTCATTGTAATGAAATCATATCAAAAGGTTGCGGGACTGAGCTTCTAAAAATTAATGCTAGCGATGACTGTATTCACAATTCATTATCTGGATAACAGGTCCTAGCATGTACAAGAATTCAGAGTGAGAAAGAACAGAGGTAAACTTTTAAGATGTACCATGAAGGATTATAAAAACAGTCTCCGTATTAAAAATTAAACTGCCGAGAATCGAAAAACTAAAACACGATGAACGTCTTTTTAATCAGTTACAGGTTCGGCTTATCAGAACGGGTATCAAAAGTGGAATAAGAGCTACTTTGTACGAGAATAATAGATGGATTTACACCCAAGTGTTACAGTGAACTCACAACAGCTGACCTGGATGTTAACTTCGACTCGATGAGAAGGTTTCTACGATATGAAAAAAGTACGTTCGAGTTTAAGGCTAAACATGTTACGAATGTAAATTGTTTTGTTTGTGGAAAATTAAGGCATTATGCAAACGACTTCTTGCATGGGAAGGATAAAAAGAGTAAATTTGTAGAAGGAAGTATATCGAAAGACGCACCTCATTTGGTGGCGCAACAGGTCGCCCGGTATATTACTTTCTTCACGAAGTTACTTTTACACGATTTATTAACATAATTTCAGCATTTACTTACACTTTGATATTTCATAGATTAATAAATATATTTCGCTGGCCTAATGTGCTAACACCGTTTGTTGAATTACAGGAATATTGTACCGAGTGGCAGTTTCTCAGAAGTGGGAAGATAGGACTGTTCTTCTGGTATTTTCTTTTGAATACAATAAGCAAAACAATATTTGCTTTGATCTTTGAAGAATCATTTTTCTTAGTTCACAGCTAAGAAAAAATTGATTTGCCTCGAGTTTTAAACAACGTGCGCTTACAATGGGCGCAAAAACCATACGAAGCCGCTCTGAAAAGGAACTCACGGCGTTTCCTCCTTTGTTGTAGCAGTCGCCTATAGCCCATAGCGCTCCTGCGATCGGAAGATAATTTTTAAATGGAGCCCTACCGCCCACGAGGAGCTCCTCTGTTGAACTGCCATCTAGAAGAAACTCAACTAGAAAAATTCACTGAGCGTCTCTCTTTGCTCACACAAGAGAGTCATGTGACACACACGGATGGGCAAAGGCAAGCACATGGTGTAAACACGGTAGCTAGTTGATTGATTTTTTCGTGTTTCCGGGCGCGTCAACTGCTTTGGTCATTAGTCCCGTTAGTGTAGTGCATGCTTTTTTCTCGGGAGATGGCGGTGATCTTCCCCCGCTAGATGGCGAGATCCGGCGCCGACCTACCGTCGGCTAGTGGGATATCCCCGTAACCAGGATTCTCCCACCAGCGGGGCACCGCCCCAGCCGGGGCAAGCTCTAAGCTCTCGACCGGTCTCCCGGAATATGTGGTAGTGTAGTGTGTGTTAGTGGTAGTGTAGTGTGTGTTAGTGTAAGTGTGTGTATAAGGGGAGAGGAGAGGACAAGGAAGAGGAAGCACAGATCGCGCGCGGTACGTGGCCCATTTGGTAGGGTACTGCTCCGGCATTCGCTTGGCGTTGATCGGAGAAACCACAGAAAACTACCGATCAGAGCAGCCGGCCACTAGAATTCTCCTCCAGACAGCGACTGAACTCGACCTAGCTGATGAGCTAGTGTCGAAAATCCTATCGTCGTCACGACTCGAACCTAGGACCTCCCGGTCAGAGGCGCTGCAGTGACATCAGTTGATGCACTGAACTACCGCTCCCGGTCGGTGGCTGGTGGTGGCCCGGATGAAGAAGCCCATGGCAAGGGCGGTGTTCTGTACAAAGCATGTTGGTGTTCTGTGATACAAAGAATTTTGGTTTATTCAGTAAAGGATTTTAAAAAAAAGGTCAAGTCAAAGTATTATGGTTGTGCCCTCTATTCAATCTGATTCCTACACGCGAGTTGTCGGTTTGTTGGGCTGTACTATTCTGTGTCGCTGTTTCTTAGAATTGTGTTTGTTTTTGGAAAATTTTGCAGCAGCAAAATAGCGACGGGCAGTGTTCTACTAGTAATGTTGCCCGGGAGGGAAAAAAATTGTGTTTAGATGTACTTGCAATTGTAAGTATGATTCATTTGAAGTAGTATATGCAATTATCTTCTTTCTCTCCCTTAAGAAATGGGCACGAGCTTCCACAGATGCATCATCTGAATGTTTTCACAAAGAATCCAAATGAAATAATATTTTGTCTGTCTGGTCAAATAAAAAAGGTCGAGAAAATTATTAGACAAAAAAAGGAGGTAAAATTTATTATACAAGCCATAAAGTTGCAGCAAGAGATTCGTTTGAAGAAAATTATTTAATTTGTAACATGAAGTTTAGAGGAAGGAAAGAGTGACTTGATTTTAAATTATAACATTGAAAGTGAACTTAATTAAAAGATTAGTTGGGAATGTCTTTTAAATTTAAATTAAATGCAGATTATTTGAAGCATTGAAGACTGTGTCATGTAAATAATGATTTATTGAAAAAATGTCGAAGAGAAGACTAGTAAGAGAACTTGATTTTGTGAGTGAACGCTAACATTGTGATAGCTGTTTACGAGATCGTCGTTTGAAAGTGAAAACACTTATTTTAGAAAGGTTTCATATACATCGGTGTAAACCTACGCGAAACTAAATTATTGGGATGAAACGGGTTCATTTTGATAGAAGATTATAGTCAAAGATTTATGTGGTATATGAAAAACTCAAATAAGAATGTGCACATAAACTTGAGAAATCAAATGAGAAAACTAAAAAGCAAAATGAAGAAAAATGAGTATCCTGTCGCGACATTAAATTTTTACCAATTTTCGTATAAAGAATTAAATGTGAAGTAACTACTCCTTACCACCGCAAAAAAAGTGACCTTGCAAAGTGGAAATAGAGCAACAATCAATGCCATAATCAGGATTACCGATGGGCAGAGGCACCACAAACCGCCTAGTACATTTAGAATGTTCCTCCAACTTATAAGAATGTTCCTTTAGAAACAGTCTGGAGTTAAAACAAATGATGACCATTTCTAACGTAATGGAATGGCGAAGATGAAATTAATTAAATTACACGAAATATTCAATTTATAAATGAATATTCGAATAACGGGCGAGATATCGATCCTGTGAAATTCTGAAAGTTTAGTAGATATCGGTGCGGGAGAAAGGAAAATTTGTTTAAAAATCGAGAGGTACATTGTTCTGTTGACGAAAATGTACAACAAAAAATTTTACAAAAATATTACGATTGAACTGCGATAATGATTCTCGAGACGTCCTGCATTAATATTAAGTGCCGCAACAAAATATAGCAAAATCCTCAGAGGTTATAAGACGAAGTCGCACGACTGAAGAAAGGAATAGATTACGCTTTCTACTATGAAATTGGTGTTAATTGGATTATGCGAAAGTAGATGCTTAGCAAGCTCTTAATGGAAGAACTTTCATTTGGAGATTTAGTGAAACCCCCTATTACCGTTTTCTCCGAAAGTAAGATAGAAGATTCATCGAAGGTGACTGCTATAAATACCGATGACTAAAAAACTTTATTTTGTCGGAGATATGAGAAGTGATACGTCGTGCTGCAACATTTAATACGGAAGCTGACATCCTCTTGAAAGATGTTGGAATCGAAGTCAACGGAAACGTTGAGTAAACCTTAGATTTAATTACCTGATTATTGAAATGCCTCACGATAGGGGAAATGATGTTAAGCAGAACAAAGTTTCCTGAGCCTGGGTTATGTTTGTTGTTATATCGAGGTTCGGATTTAGTGTGACATTGTCTCCTGTACGTTTTATTTCATGTAAAAAATATTAAGTCATATGCCAAAAAATTGAACTCTTCATTGATGTTTCGGTCGTTATATTCCGGATGAAGAAGTTTTGTTACAAAGAAATATGTCTAAAAATTGCAATAAGTTATTCGTGAGAAACGAGAAAGAACGCTATTCGCATTCCTGTGAGGATCTGCAACTCTGTTACTTACATGTAATAGTGGTTGCCTATCGTCCTAAATTCCAGGCGCAAGCATGCGACAACGCCATGTGAAATTCTTCTGTGGTAATTAGTTTTTATTTTTCACATTGACAAAACTGATATCCTTGATGGCTTTGAGGGGCGCCCTTTCGTGCAAATCTTTGTGCTATTTTGCAGGATAATGATGGCCAGGTTTCTAACTTCAACTGATTACCTTCCTGGCGACTTCAAGTGGATGTTTCACCCAACGATCGTGGGCTTTTCCAAATACGAAATTTTAAATATATTTCGAAATAAATTAAGATAATTTTGCCGTGTATTTTAGCGTAAGAAAGCGGTAGAACCTTCAGTTGCACAGACTCGAGGTTGTTTTATGTCAATTCCAAATGCTGAAGGCCAGAGCCTCAGTAACTAGAAAATGCGCGAACGGTAGCGAGTCAACTTGCACCTAAAAGTATTTTGGTACATAAATATTTTGATAGCTTAGCGAATGATCTTGATATGAAAAATGGTATATAACTAGTCACTAATCAATTTCAAATTAAAAGCTTACGCTTAAATAGTTAAAGAACCTCTGCCCACACAGCTTGCACAGTATCGGGAGATATTGTAGTTTATCTTGTTTGAGGTGACACTCCCAATGTAGAAACTTTTGATTCACAGTTGCTTACGTCACGACTCTGACGTTACCAAGTCACCTCGAACTGAAATCCACTTCTCATTTTTTGGAAATATCTGAAGCATAACGGCAGCTAAGCAGAGTAACCGGTTGAGTCCTTAAAGACTTGGAGAACACATATTTTTTAAAATTTTAAAATAACAAAATCTTGAAATAAAAATTTTGTAATTATCGCTTTGAAGAAGATGGTAGTCATGATAGTGTTCTATGGTCAAAGAATTTAATGTGTGGCTATAATGACAAGAAGTCCCTTCCTATCTCCACGGCGGTAGCGTCTCCACCAGTCACCTTCCCGCAGCCGCGAAAGTTGGGACGATTACCTCTAGTATGCAAAAAAGAAGAGAGGACGGCCGGCGGGAGGGCCTACACTACGACGTTTTTTCGAATAATAATAATAATAATAATAATAATAATAATAATAATAATAATAATAATAATAATAATAATAATAATAATAGTAATATACAGTCGGCTCGTGGTAACTCCCGCGTTTTATCTTAAGCAACAGTGAATTACAAACTTCGGCATTTACGCATAGTACAAATTAATTCCATGGCCCGAATGTTACATGTAATAAGCTGAGCGTCCTTACAAGAGAAGAAAGTGAGGATCATCGGGCTAAAACGCGTTTTGTGAGTAGCGTGCAATGTGACTTTGGTTGTTAACGCTAAGCATATCTTGTCGCGGTAGTTATATTTGTATTGTGATAAGAGCGTGTAGTACGCGGCCACGCCGTCCCCCTCCACACACAACTGTCAACAATTTCGTTTAACATATTTTTAGTCTGGAAATTTTAATAGAAATTTGCTAGAAAGTTATATTTTTCGACTATTTTCTCCAGGAAGCAGAAGCGACAATCTGGGTCTCCGAAATCGCGAATTACATACAAAACAATGCCTTCGAAATCGCGAACTACATACGAAAATTCTTAGTGGTTTTATAAAATGGCGAAATACACGAAATATTTGAGGTATAAACAGAGATATTGATAGTAACTTAAACAAGTGAACAATAACAATGAAATCTTTAGGTTTGTAGCCCTATTGTAGTAAGATGCAAATGAGAAGACTGACATATTTTCGAAAGAAACTAATTTTTGTATTATTTAAAATATCATAGCATAACGAAATTTTAAAACTTGTAATATACCTGGACCCTACAATAATTGACACATAAATTGTGTTCTGAATTATTCGGGAGAACGCAAATCTATATTATCTGCGCACATTTTCTTGAGCCCTCGCTTCGCTAGTTGGGACACGAGAGGGGAGTTTGGTTATGACAAAAGGAAACTTATACCGAATTTGTAGTTCGTTTTTTGCTGCAAAATAGTTTCTATTTCACGGGAGCGAACATTTCTGGTTTTCAGATGTCTACAACGCTCGTTGCTATCATTTATTAATTCAGCTAATGTTGGCAAAGGAATGGGGGACATGTATTCCGGGGCTTAAGAAAACGTGGGCGTTTAATAGCTTAATGAGTCATCAATAATAGTTATTTATGTACCTAGGGCATTAAGTAGATATTTTTGCCGCGGGAGCGACTTCCAACTCCGAGGGTCTCTGGCCTGAGGGGTTGGAAGTCGCCCTCGGGGCAAAATCATCTAAATGCCCGTGGTACATACAAAACTTTATGGTTTACTAGTTCGTTGCTGAATAAATCGAGAATTCGAAACATTTTATAATTTTTCTTGCGTGAAAAATGAAAATGCAATGCAATCGTCATTTGTCAATATGTCAAATAAACAAAACTATCTAATTACTATTGCATAACCGTTGATGGAATGATTTGTTTGTACAAAATGAAAGCATATTGTGAAGTCCTTCTGGAAATCTCGCAGAAGCTAAAAAAGCTACGGAGTTGTTTCCAGAAAAATCTCGACAAATGTATGAAAATGATTATTGTGTATTTGAGAGTTCTATGGAAAATAAGTGTGAATTGCGCTGATAAAACGGTACTTTTACGTTATTTGCCTTTATTGTCAAAAGTTATTTAGAATATTTTGTAACATCAAAAAATAACATTTCGAGGGTGTTAGCCAACATGCCTTGTATATCTTATTATTATCAGTAGAACTGCTCCTCAAAAAGCATAAGTGTCGCTAAAAACAATACATAATAGTGAAATATGAGCGACTGGCGGCAATTATAAATTCACGGGAACATTCCAAAATTGCAATTTTCATATCAATTAAGCAAAATAAGGTTTATAATGATTATTTTACTTATTTGAGCATTATGACATTTATTAATTGTATTTGCTTGTATATTCACTTTAAAAAACTGAATTCATAAATATGTTATACAAGATGCGTTGGTATTAGAGTGGGCCATAATGTATTCAAAAGACATGAGGGCTGAAAGAATCAGAAAGGCCCGCAAGGGTACAACAATACAGTTGTGTGTTTTGTTTAAGGTCTGCAAACACACAGCAATGAACTAGTAAAACATAAAATGATTTAAGAACAATGCTAAATTCTAAATTCATAAGTCTGCTTCAATTTTTTTTTAATATTCACAAGGGCTATGTGCTGAATTCATTGAGATAGATTGTTATTAGGATAATAAGCATCTTCATTGACAGAAAAAAATTAAAATAATGAATATTTCAATTTAAATTGATTATATCTTAATAATTAGTCAGATATATTTAAAAGCCCACCATTTAGAGAAACTTAATTGTGGGGTAACATTAAAAATTCTGTCACGACAAGATGAATGCTTTTTAAATAGTTTGAGCACCACTGCATATATGAGCATATAACTTGAAACTTGACCCAATCCAGCTGTTAGAAAATAGGAGGAACAAGTTTTGAATCACCATGGGTAGTCATCAACTTCCTCTGATATTGTTATCTATTGCCTTTCCAGCAGCAACTCTGATCATGTAGCCATTTGCCAATGCTTTTGGTGAGAAATATGGGGCATATGGGTGTAACAAGAAACATGCCTCAGATGAGCTTCATCTTGGGACGTATGGGTGTAATCTGTATGTGCATACACTCGTCAACTTATGGAAGGAGGCAAGCAAAGTACTTATTACAAGCATCGACACTTTCATAATGAGCAAGAGAAAAAAAATGCAAGATGGCTGGTTTCAATTAATATAATTCATTACAAAAATTACTGGTTTATTCTCAAATATAATGAAAATATTAGAAGATGAAAGTATTTTTAGGGTGAACTAAATCTGCCTAAAATGTGCCCAACTAATTGCGAGAGAACATCAACATTTTGATTTCCACTTTCTCCTTTTCAAAATTCAAACCTGCTGCCACGCTGGCTACACATGGGGAACATAAGGCAGTTTAATACTTGTAGTAAAGATGCACAGGAGTTTTATTCCTTCTTTACATCATGACGACTTGATCATGAACATTGGACTGGGATTTTGTTTGGCAATCATGAACAGTAGGTAATTCATCAGTCAGAAAAATTACAGAACGCACAAATTGTGTGAAAGTATGAATTACAAAAAATTGACAATTTATATTAGCTGTCAGTTGAAAAGATTAGCCACAATCACGATTGTTTCTATGCTGCACTCTACTAGGGAATTCTGTTTGACATTACAGCTCTGAAGCACATTACAGTTAGAATTAAGAAAGAGACCTTATGAAGGCCTGGTCTTACAACAGTCAACTCATCAGTTTTGACAAACACAGAGGGTGACAAGGATTCCATAATTTTTATTCTAAATTGAGGAAACTAGAGGAAAAAGCAAACAAAATATTTAAATGAATAATAGTCGTGTGTTTTAACTCTTCGATTTCTCGTCAAGTTCAATAGTCTTATTGAGGCCTATCAAATCCTGTTGAATTGTTCCTGAGTGGTTTAAAGAAATTTAAGGGTAGCCCTGTTCTGATTTTTATTCAGGTTGTAACATTAACTTCTCTGTTTGGATCATTTTTCAATTGCAGTGATATAATAAAATATGCTTGACATTGTTTCTTCATGAGCAAGGAATAAAATAGGAGGGGTTACAGGATCAAGACTAAAATAGTTTCAGAAATCACTTTACATATTTTATGATGCTGACCTTAAGGTCTCCTTCAAAGTTTTTTGCAGCATTCAAAACTGGTCAGAAAACATGTTTTGTTTGTTGGAAAATACCGTAATGAAACATTATCTCTTGCAAAGTAAAAGATAACAAACTGTGTAGGTAATTTTCAGTAATTCATTCATTCTTCTCTCACTGATCTTCCATGCCATTACACACAATCTCTGACCTGAATGCCACTTAACAAACTACATTATATCGAATTAAAAGAATGCACTTCACATAAATGCCGTCCATATTTTCAGTCAACACCCCTGCAAAATGATAACCTAATCTTATTTAACACGCTTCCAAATAGCTAATATATGTATAATATCACTTATCAGTAATTCAATATGTTAAGATAAGAGAACAAATCCAAAATTACATTTAACAAAAATAACATTTGACTAGTAATATCAAAATTTTAATTTGAAATTGCCATACGTCATTTTTTTAAAAAGATTAAATAGTTTTAAGAACAAGACATTAAATAAATATTCAAAATTTATAAAAGTATTAAAATTAACTTCCACATTACTTTGTACAAAAGCTGAATAAAAGGTTTTTGAAATTGTATTCACTCGGTTACTGACAGTCACTCCACAAGTCTCACTAGATACTTTGGTTGCTCACACATACAGGAGACTGAATAAACTTAGGGACTTTTAAATTGCTAATAACAATAGCCATTCAATGAATTGAATTGCTCTGCCTGCCTGTTTTCATCCATTGGTGATGTCTGCTCTTTATAGGTATGTTCATTGCTGACCAAATTTTCTTCTATACTGTGAATTCCTTTCCCCCCCCACACACACACACACATTTCACAATATCATTTAGCACTAAAGCATGGGATATACACTAATTCTTACCATGATTTCAAAATTACTGAAATTCAAAGTTTTTCAGATCTTTTGGTATTTCAAAACATGTTAGGTGTTTAAGATGTTTAAAATTTGTTTGAAATGTTTATATACTTCATTTTTAATTTAATTTTGAAATAATTAATTTTTTGCTTCTTCAGGCTTTAGGCTACCAATACATTTCTGTCTTCTACTGTTATTATTGCAGTACTTTCTTCACTATTCATTGTTTTCCAATTAAAATAAAATGTTATATAGTGCTTTATACTATACTTATAACTGTTGAACAAGTTTTAGGCTGTTTTTTTTTTCTTCTTTTTTCTTTCTTTCTTTCTCCCTTCTTCCTAATGTGATATTACATACATATTTCAAAACAATTATTCCCTGTCACAAAATCACAACTTCTAACATTTTTAGTTTCTTTGAGAGACTCATGGTACTCATCTTTATTACCCCCATTAAATAATACTAATTCATAACCACAATCTATCTTTCAATTTTACCTTTGGTTCTTCTTTAATGTCAAATGTAATTTATATCCACATAACATTGACATTCATACAAACTTAATACACTTTTAAACCCAACAGATTCACTGATTTAACTTACAACAACCCTCGCTATATCTACTGTTAATTCAGTGAAGTCAATACTATATATGTATTGGCAAATAAATATAACGGAGATGAAACATTTTTCTATAATCCTCTACTACCCCTTAACACATTTTATTTAACTTCAAGTAAAATGTAACTCCTTTCCATATATGTCATTATTTTCATTACAATTCCAGTGAAACTCGTAATAATACCAATCTCACAAACTTTCACTGGCTGAAAATAAAGAAAGGAAAGTGCTTGTGCTATCACAGGATGACAGAGTTCACATTTGTGAACAGAACTTACCCGTATATTTCTTCAAATTATGAAGGGCACGGCTTAATCGACGAACTTCTTCTTGTCTTGAATAACGATCAGTCAAAATAACACGTAATTCATGCTCTGATTTTTCTTGTAGTGCTTCAATTGTTGACACTTTCTGACAAATGCACTGAAGACAATAAAACTGAGAATAAATTTCCCTGTTCTTAAATAATTAACAAAGCTTTAAAGTAATATGAATTAAAAACGGATCAACTATCAACAAAGCATTTACCTTCACAGATTCTGGACACAAACCGACAACCTGCAACCACTGTTCCAAAGAAGGAACATGCTTAAAATCTGATGCTAGTGCATCTCCATCTAACTTCGCTTTTGTCACCAACTGTTTCGAAAATAATTTGATCAGCTTTCCCTGTAAAAAATATTGATAATCTAGTAATGCTTTCGAGAAATGACACAAGAAGTAACCATCATCTGATAACAAATACCGTCTAACAAAATCAAAATAACCCATCCCAATCGTCAATAGCTCAGTACGTCGATGACAGTGAAGAAATTCCACAGTTAGCATAAGGAAATACTCACTTCTAGAGTGCGAATTTCTTGCTGTGTTAATTCAGCACTAGTAGCACATTGTGTCCGCAGTCCTTCTAAACGATCGGCAGAAATGTCAATCATTGACTGAAGAACATCGAGAGCACGTCTAACTTCTTGTTCTGTCTCTTCGT
The DNA here is from genome assembly GCA_011170035.1 of Teleogryllus occipitalis. Lineage (NCBI taxonomy): Eukaryota > Metazoa > Arthropoda > Insecta > Orthoptera > Gryllidae > Teleogryllus > Teleogryllus occipitalis. The sequence goes on from BLKR01006505.1 coordinate 34,903, forward strand.
CCGCCATCACTATTATCGCACTAACCGCAGAAATATTTCATCTTGCGAGATCAGCCAGCCATCAACTTTCAATATAATGAACAGAAGAGCCAGTAGTAAATACATGTTCTACATCAAATTCGTAACAATACGTGTTGCCATCTTGGGTACGTGAGTGTCTTAGCGAAGAGTAGTATCTCGTATGCCGCGAGACGTACGAGATTTTGGAAAGAAACCTGCGGTCCTGTAGCGAGGTGGCATGAGGAATTACGGGCTGCTATCATCGATTCGACGCAGTGTGGCGCAGCGCGCTCGCACAGCGTTGTGTTTCGTCTGTGGTGGGCCTGTAGAGGGAATGCCAGGGCGCATTTGAGATTCGCGTTGAAAACTCAATAAAGTAGCAACACATTCAATTTTTAACCGGGGCTCGATGATTTTGAAAATTCCTCTTTACAAACGTACTTACATCGTTTAAGACATTACTTGCAAATAGAAAATATATAGTATCGTTTGCGGAAAAAAATCGAGTAACTAATCTAATTTGTAAAAATGATGATTGCGAGTAACTATTAATTTTTTATATGATAACCCCAAATGAAAATGATGACTGCATAAATCTATAATGTAAATCATGTTGATCAATAAAAATTCTTGTGTTTCAAAAGCTCTTCCAGGACACACCAAAACAGTTTATGTAAGTTTGTATGTAAAAGTAATCATACAAGTATTTCAAAGACGTCTTAAAAACAAATTTATATGTTAGCAGAAGTACTTCAATTTATAAAAATATGACTTCTCACTCTCATGTGACTTCAACATATACAACCATTAATGAATTCTCCAGAAAAAACAAAAAGGAATATGTTCAATTGAAAATATTAATTGATTTGCTTAACAAATTTCCTCTCCTGTTCCTGACTTGCCATCCTTTGTGTATAACATGTAAATATAAATAAAAGAAAAATGTATTAAAGTACTTTATTACAATTTTCAAAATTATTCACAGATATTCACATTATTCACCATATTCATAGATACAACTTCATTAACAATTCCACATGAAACAATTTACAAAACTCAAATTTATAATACTTTAAATACAGTAGAAATCACTCATTTTCTTCAACTTGTAGTCCCCCACCTCCCCTATGAAAAAAAATTAAAAATTATTCCACTATGGACTCCCTGGCTTCTTTTGAACTGCAAGTCTTCGTTGTTTCCAAGTGTTCAGCACTGTTATTGGATGATTTTAGATCTGATGATTTACCATCTGCACTTTCACTAGTAGAATGTGTATCTTCATTGAATCGTTCCATGTAAATAACCAATTCACAGTGATTGGTGCCTGGGAATATATCCACTGGCACAGCACATACTGGTACAAATGGGGGTCGATAGTACGACTTGGACACTGAACGTGTTAAAAGCACCAAGTTGTTTAGTGCAGCTTTAGGATCACAGGACACATACACTAAATTATTCAAATTCTTTGCATTTCGTAATACAGTCATAGCTTTTTGATCTGCAAAAGAAAACAAAAACACAAATTTATTAAACACTTATGAAATTAACAATAAACAACTAATGCAAAACAATTTAAGAACATCTGGAATAAGACACAAAAAAGACACCAAATTAAAAATTGAGATCAAATTTTTGAACAATTATAAGATTTTCTCCAAGTGAATACAAATACTTAGTAGAAAGAATAAAAAAGGTCTTACAGTTTTTTTTATTTATTTAATTTCAATTTTTTTTTTTCAATGTGATTAACATATTGTTTCCAACAAACCAAAGAAGCTTAAGGTTTAATATCACCAGAATTCAGTTTCATTAACTTCCGGATTCAGCATTAGTAACGAACAGCAGCTTCTGTAGCTAGTCAGCAGTCAAAAATCCCTATCCCTACAAAGACGGCACACCATTCTCTCTTTCACCCTTATTTCCTTGTTTACAACAAATTCTTGCTCCTGCATCTAATCATATGAGTAAAAATTAGCAGTGCAATATCAGTGTAGAGTTCTGCCTCGAAATGTTCGAAAGTAAAATTACTGAATGACCATATATTCCATCGCATAAAAGTACATTGAACATATTTTCCAAATTTGTTCTATTACTTTCTCCAATGGAATTACATTATTTAATATTTATGCCGGATGGAACCTTCTGACCTCAAGTATTATCTTCACAATGGAATCTAAGATATGAAATAAAAGTTTGCTTTTATGTAAGTTAATTCTGAGTAAATTACAGTAAAAAAGTTCTTTTAATTAGCCTAATAAATTGATTAAATTTAATGGTTATCAAGATGATAATTTATATACTTCGGTAATTTTTGTTTAACAATGACGTATTGTAATTTACTTATATTTTATAATTTTTGTTTTTGATTTATTTGTTGAGTATTTTTGCGTATATTAAATAATGTAAATTAGTTGTAGCTTTACAATTTGATATATGAAATGTTACTTATTTGTACAAAGCTGATTGGCGTAAATAAAGGAATAACATAATAATTAATTTAAACATAATGTATAATAATTGCTTTTAAATATTATATCACATTGTATACTAACGTAGTATTTTTTTTTTTTTAAACGGTGTAAAATATTGTCAAAAATGACAATATTACAACTTTCATTACATGCTTTTCAAAATTTTTTTTCTTTCTGTTTATTCTGTCATTTGTTAAGATTACAAGAGTACTGGTTTGGTTAGGATCTATTATAATGATGGAATGTTGTCTGATTAGGAAATTAGCTCTGATTATTTAACATCACAAAATCATTTTATCACAATTACTGATGGAAAAAATTCCAAAGGTCATTAAAGTTCAAGGCCTTCCTTGCTGTCGTTTGAGAATGATCATAAACACTTTTGAAAGCATGATGACTAGGTGCTGTTACTATGTTCCCAGATAGAATATTCCAGGCATTAACAACTCTGTTGCTCAAAAAGTTTTTGTATTGTATCCTGTTGTAGCTAGATTTCACAAGTTTCATCGAAATGTCTCTTTTGGAGAAAATATTTTAGTCAAGTAAAACTACCTCTTCTACTCTCCCACATTTAAAAGATCCTTTACGCTACACAAAAAGATTTAAAGAATGTGTGTTCTAATATTGTCCATTTTTTTAAGAAATACGTATCAATCAAAGGATTCAACTTTTGTTGAGTTAAAACAATTATCTACTTTTGAAAATGATACTATTCTTGTTTTAACTGGAATGGTTTGCCAAAACGTTAATTTTTAAAATCCTTAATTTTCAATCAAACATGACAGCAACTTACGTAGACCTGCCCGAGGGGGATCCACCACAGCCACCACATGGTCATGAATAGCTCTGTGGATAATGGGAGACAACAACTCTTCTGCACTCCCTGCGAAAAACTCACAGTTGGTGATGCTATTGCGAGCTGCATTGGCTTTAGCATCTTCAACAGCTTGTTTGGATATTTCCACACCAATGACCTGACCACAATGCTGCAAAAGAGCAAACGTTTGTTTCAGTAATATAAAATGCACATTTTAATAGAGTGTCTCCTCAAAAACTGTACAGTTGATGGGTTCCAGGCTCTTCCAAGGAATCAAGATCTTGGATGATGAGACGAATAAATTATTTATTTATTTAATTTTGTTTTTTGTTAGAAATGTCTAATTTCTTTTACATGGCCTGCCCTTAATGGAGGTTACGAGAATACGGGCAGCAGGCATCTGGGCTAATGTTGCTATTTTTAATAGTTAGTATCCATTATGTTTTAACATTTTTAATTACAATGAACCCACATTATATCAAGAGCTTTTTACACATTTGCCCGTTAAACAAAATCATTCAATTCCAGATATTTGCTCTCTTCTTTTCCACATCACTGGTTGTTTCTTCCCAATGGTGGACTTAACTTCCTACTAGACTTGAAGCTGCGGTTCATTCTCTTAAAGATATTTCAGAGCATGCAATGAGAATGATTTACTGATATCAAACACAAATTATTCACTCCAAACAATGAGCAAATTTGACATTGCACATTATTGCATGCCAAAATATGCAATACATAAATCTAACATTGCACCACATTGCATGAAGAATACTCGATATACAGTAATATCCACCTGTTTTCTGCTTTTTTTAGTGTTATGGATAAAACTGTAAAATCGCTAGGAAATCGTGACCATTGTTAATCTATGAAATGTACCTGGCCACTGACCAACGAAAAAAGGAAATATTTACACATCTTTTGGGAAAAATCAATCAATTTCATGCAAAATGTCTATTAGTGGAGGGGGCTGCTTAAGCAAAGTGGCCATTTCAGTAGGTTTCACTGTATATAGGAATATAAGTTTGTATTTTAGTATTTTTCTGAAGCTTCTATTTATTAAACAACATTTCAGTTCATATTTGATCTACCTCTATAATTAAATACAACATTATACATGATAAAAATCACGCCACTCTTTACCTTGGATAAACACAATCCAATGGTCCCAGTTCCACAACACACATCCAGCAAAGTGGTTTTTGGAGTTAGTTTGGCAAACTCAGCAATTGTATTATACAAAACTTCAGCAGCTCCTGTATTTACTTGAAAAAATGCTTCGGGTGAAATACGGAAGTTAAGATCACAGACAGATTCAAATATGCTGGTCTCCCCATACAGATGTTCTGTAGTTTTACTACAGCCGGCTGATGATCTGCAATAAAAATGATGTACAGTACCAATAGATTTATATTTTGTTAAACAACACATTGCATTGACTACATGAGCCATGAACAAACGGAAGAAATTGAAATTGTTCATGAATTGCAACAAAAAGTTTGCAAGAGCAAACCACATCAGCAAATAAGAAAATGATAATAAAATAAAAGAGAAAATAGTATTTTTTCAACTTTTAAAATGAATGTTTAGGACTGAGAATTACTTATTCTTATCATTTGCAGCTCTCTGGATAAACCCATACAAGGCCGAATTTTTTTGAAATTTTTGTGGCTCCTGAGGCTAAGTTCATTTCAGTGGCACACCATTGCATCAGATAGTAATATTAAATAATAATAAATACCTACAATAATTATTATATTGGCTTAATTAATTAATTTGCGTGAGAAATTATTATATATGAAATGTTCATATTTATTTTCAGTGAGATAAATTTCCACTATTTTCTCTATTTTTGTCACTATCCCAGTCACCAATATCACCTGTTTCATCACTATATAATTCCTCATCACTGTCATTCAAATCATTGGTCACTTACTCACTCAGCAAACCCCTCCAATGCCACAAATACTTCATTGCCAAAGCCTTGCAGCCATGATAGCAAAGTCAACACGATCCCGTGTGTTTACAAAATCATTCAAAGAAAATATTATATCGACGGACAACAATTGGTATTGAACAAAGAACTTCTACAAGCTTCAGGTCACATTCTGCAATAATGACATGATAGCCATCTATTGGGAAAACGTAGAAATGCAACAAAAAAGTACAGGACAGGCACTGCCTGTCTTCAGTCAGAACGACATGGGGAGGCAGAGAACGGGTCTTAGGCCTCAAATGGGTTAAACAATATAAACTTACTCGCACAAAACAGTAAACAATAGCTCCAAATTATCAACACAAACTCAGAATTGAACAAACCTGGCAGGAAGAAGTTCCAGAAAAAGTGAATCCACTTTGCATTCTGAACCAGCACCATTTGCAAAGAACTCTTTTAACTTTTCTTTTAAGTCGACTAACTGTTCAGGAGTCAGATTCTGAGGATGAATCCCAATCACCAACATGAGAGCACCAGATGTAGATAGTCTAGCCATTAGCTGCCGCCACACACCTTCGTGGGTCTCAGGGCAGAAAACACCCAGAGGAGACGCTTGAACAAACTGCTCAAAAATCTATGGGGAAGTACAAAACAGCATTAAAACAATGTAGGGCATGCAAACAATATAATGCTTATTAAGGCACTACGGCCACAGGAGTTGCTGGTCTGGGCGACATATCCTTCTAAACACCAATAGTACATCCAGTGGTTTTAATATTTTTTTGGTTTTTACTATGTAAGTAAACAATGTATAAGCTAAACCACTAGTGTGCCTCAGAACAGGAATATATTGGCTCTTCCAAAATGAGAGGAACTTTTGTTCCCTTAGAAAACTCAATACATACTAAAGAAACAGCACACAGAGAAGCAATTGAATCATGTTACCATCCCTCACACTATCATCATTTGTTGAAACTTCCCAATTGAGATGCATTAGCAGCCAAATTATTGCAGCTAGTAAAATAATAGGACAATCTCTGAACCATCAGCATTACAAAATTGGTGGTATGTGATAAAGATTAAGACAACTCAATGTTGTGTATGTCAATATGCATTTTAATACTTTCTTTCTTGCCTGTGTGTGTGTGTGTTTTCAATAATTTCTAAGATTATTTTTAGAGTGTATTATTGAATTCACAAAAGGAGCTGAGAATAAGGGTTGCCACATTGACCTCTATAATCTGGCATGTAAGCCTTGTTAACTTCAATAAATCAATAAAAAAAATTGTGACATGAATTAAAAGTCCACATATTACAGAAACAGCACAATCATCAATACTTAATCAAAAAAAAGTGATGCAACAAGTTTTAAAAGAATTTTTAATATTGAAATTTGACAGGCCAGTATGACAGTATGATTTAAAAATTACAGTTTGCATTTAACTATTTTCTATTAAACATATAACTACTAAATTATGAACATTGCTATTAGAATTGATAACCACAATACCTTTGCAGCTTGCTTCATGCGAACTGGTACAATATCCAAATTGTCCACAGGAGCTACTCCTGCACTGCCATCCATATAGCTCCCAATTCGAAATCCTACAGTGCGCTCTTTAGTCTCTTCATTTATACCTAAATAAAAATAAAGCACTCTTAAAATAAAACAGTCTAAAAATCTCAGAAGCATAATTATCTAAACCAACTATCCTTCAACAAAACTGTTGTTATATTCGAATTACAGCTTCAAAAGGGAAGTTAAGCAAGTTGTTTCATATTACAGTTTCATATTACTAAAGACACCTCAGGCTCAGATGAAGCACCTAAGCCAAATTTTGAACTCATTTATTGCCCTAAAAATACTTCCAATCCCCACATGGCAATGTGATAAAAAACCTACCCCATATCACATGATCACTTGCATGAAAGAAGTGTAACCAAATTCACAGCTGAAAAGGAGAACACTAGTTCATCAGTAGCAAAACATTTGACACTGCAGAACAACACGTTTACTAGAATGAAACTTACCAACAGTAAATTCACATTTGTTGCGATACTCTTTAAGTTTTGGTGAGGGTCGAATTTCATGTAATACACAAGGCAAACCATCATACTTTTCCCGTTGACTATTCAGCCATGTTTTTAACTGTGGGTTTAGTTTTTGAATTTCCTTGGCCCAAAGCAATAATATTCCTCTCACAGCCTTCTCCTTCACACCTAACTGAAAACATTAATGATAGAGTATTTTAGTGCTTTCAAAAACAAATTAGATACTATTACCATTTTAGAGATATTAATAAAATTTATTGTTAGTAACAAATATTAATCTTGACAACAAAATGGAGAAGCGCCCCAGATTAAACACTTCTTTCAAATAGAGGTTTCAAAAATTTGTTGAACAAACTCTTTCAACAAATTGTAACACCTTCGTTTAGTTTTACATTTCATTTTAACACATATGTATTAAGAAGCTACTCCTTGCTCTGATTAACAACTGCTGTTTTCATCCTAAAACACTTACTACACACTCCAAAGGTCTGTAATAAGGTTCTTTTATTGGACATGCAGTTATATTAGCATACCTTCCTTGAGAGTCAGACTAACTTTTCATTGCCAGATTTCTCCAATTCATGAACTGAAAAAGTTGACTAAAGAAATTGGAATTTCTAGAAAAACTATGATGGACACCTAGAAAAACTGGAGAAACTATGAAAGGTATTCAAGAATATACAGAAGAATTTTGCAATTTTGAAATTAATAAGTTGCTTCCTCTTAATATCTCAGAGCTAGTGATGGTAGAATTAAGAACTATCCATTATTTTAAATTGCATTTTGAAAACAAGGCTGTAGCATTTCATAGCATTTAAAAATTAAGATTTAGCATTTTGTAGCATTTGTTGAGAGAAATATTATTAAGGGAGGACTCTGAGATAAAAAATTATTTTGATACATTTTAATTTTTTGCCATTAAACTCAGAAAATATGGGAAACTAATTTAATATTTCGCCACTTGTGTACTTCAACAAATATAAAAGTTTCAGAAGCATAAGAAGTAACTTGTGCACTGCTTAGGGCCTTCCTCTTCTTCCCGCAACATTCTCTGCACAGCAAACTGAGGAAGCTGAGACCCCTTGAGATGAAAATTAATAAAAACGGCCACTCTCAAATTAAATGTGTTCAAAGGTCGATGTGTTGTTGTTGACATCCCACCCCTAGTTAGAAAGTGAACACAAACCATAAAATACAATGCAGCAATTATTTTGCAGATTCACAACCAATTCGCACTTAGTACATGATTTTGCGTTGTATTGTAGATTGTAAACTTCAGAAATATACTGCACTGACTATTAAACACATATAATTACTAATCTTTCCAGCATTTGGTAACATTTTGCATTTTTAGCGGTTTCTAAAATCTACCATATCTAATCATAGCTCTTAGAGGTCAAAACAACTAGACCTAAAAATCTGGTCACCTAATAATGAATAAATGACCAAACAAAAAGCTTCAGTTCAGTTCATTGAAATTATTGAGGTTGATAATCATTGTCTTTGTTGTTGTCGTCATCATCATCCCAACAAAAGACCTTTATAACTTAAGGCACAATTTAAGGTTCTCCTCCCATATAAATACTGTGGAAAATGGCAATTGTAAGTAAGAAATGGGCACAGAATACCAATTATTGATGCATTAAAGCTGACAAAGACTTGTAACCATAATCAAAGTGGCCCATCAGAAATGTACCCTAGAGCAGATCCTATCCAATAGAAAGAAAGAATGGACTTTCAAACATTACTGCAATGTATTAGAGGAGTTATAGATCTACAACTTTATGGATCCATTTTTTTAACCGCCCTTGTTTTAAGGTCCCTATTATGGCGATACCAAGATTTTGTAAACCCTGCAGGCTTTACCAGATTATGGTGATTGGCCTAGCAAATGCAGGAACCATCAAAATAATTCAGATTGCCATGTTGGAAATGATAAGGGATTGTTCATGTATTACTTAATGCTAAAGATGGGGGACGGGGGTTTGAGGCAGAGTTACGCTGCATGACATAAGAGTAGGGGGATGTTAGTTTTGGTGTTAAGTAATGCTGGTATTTCTTTAAATTTTTCATTTGCTGAATTAATTCTATTTATTCAGGATTATTCTAAAACATTTAGATATTAACAAATCAAATTAAAAAATTAAATATATTAAAAAATTATGATGTATAAATTGTTACAATAAATGGAAATATTTTTTCATCAATGTTATATTGATTGAACATCTTAGATTACGAAGAAAATATTCAAAAAAGATCTATAGTAGTCTAGAACCCATTTAAATTGGCACAATGGACTCTTTTGCCATTGTTGTCCTCCATGACTATGTATGCATAACTTGTTTTCAGAAATTTTCTTACTTATACCACCTTCCTTCTCAAAAACTGTCCATCTTATTATTAGCTGCAGTCAGCATCGCCAACTAATTCTGATTTTAATTATAAATCTTAATATACAATACAAATTGTTTTTACTGTTATATGCTTTATTTTTACTTATTGTAAACAGGGGATGTTGTTGCAAGTGTTACGTAATTATTTGGGGCAGGAGGAGCAATGAAGTGTGTTACAGGAGAGGGGGAATTCAAAATACTCCAAATTTGGATTATATAATTCATAGATGGCCCCTAAATCTGATGCCTTCATTACAACTACTGTGATGAAGATGAACTCTACAGATCACAAATTAACATCCCTGTTAATGAATCTCTTGTGCTAGCAACAATGCTTATTACAAGAGATTCTATTGTAGACATCTCAATGGAAATGTCACATTACATATGCCTATTAACACTTGGAAAAGTACTGAGAGACTGTTATAGATTAAGAGTTATGAAGAAGTTTGAAACTTCAATTTTCCTCATGTGCTATAATGATATGCTATAATTTTTAAGAAAAGAATAACATAATTTCACAACAAGAATAACATAATAATTTGGTGGGTTCCTGAAAATATGAGAAGAGCCTAACAAGAAGTAGATTTTTATACTTTTAATACCTTTGGAGAGCCTTGTGCTTCTTAACAAATGTAAAGAAATCAAAAATCTGGCAGATATCTGAACTCAATTTCTGAAGGATCTGGCTGAATACTGGGATTCTTTCATTTGAGTGCCAAGTCTTTGCAGCATTCAAAGCAATAAGTATACAAGTTTTCTTACATATTGTATTGTAGAGCCACTTCTAACAGAGCATATAACTGAAAAAACTCTCTTCAAATAGAATACATTAAATATAACCTAAACACCAGATTCTACCACAAAAATCACTGAATACATTCTTTAATTTCTTAAGGAATCCTAGACTTTATGCTAGCATGCTAAAATTTAACTTTAATTAATTCTTTTAGGAACTACATGATGAAAATTCATTTACATTCAAGGGCCTGCTCTAATTTAATGAACATTGTTGGATTAAACCTAAACAGAAACGAGGTAACATAATGGGCCCATCTTTGAAACATCTTGTCATCAACAGTAATTCTCAACAATTTAATATTAATTTTTGTATATTAAAAAGTCGTTTTGCCCCATAAACAATAACAATATATAATTAAACTTAAAAATTATTCATAATTAGGATAATTATATCAGTACCTGTTCTTTGTACGGTAAGTTCCAAAGTGGAGAGACACTATCCTTGATCCTTTTTTCTAATGGCAAATTCTCCACACAAGCCTGCTTATTCTGTGAGGCCCCTGTTCTGCCTTGAGAATCTCCTTTTCTTTTCATCACTAATGGATCAGGGCATGGTTTTGCCACCTACAAGAATAAGAATGCACATTAATAGCTGATCTCATAATTCTCAAATCTGAAGTGAAATGTTTTTACTGCTTTCTCATATTGAAAAAGCATAATGAACTAAATTAGTAGAATGAAAATTTAACATTTACTGCAATCAATGCGCTATTATTCATAATTAAGAAAATAAAATTTTCATTACACGAGCTGTGAGTTCATTTCCTTTCCATTTGTAACCATTTAATACATTTAATGCTTGAGTTCTATCCTCTTCAGTACGGAAACACACAAATGCCCAATAACTGCCAGGTTTCAATGGTTTTACTTTGTTGCACCCTAACTGTAATTTTTCATTCAAAAGTTTCCGCAGTTGCTATACAAAAAGAAAACAAAACATTGAAAGAACAACAGTGATTCAATCTGTCATGGAAAATGTAAAGAGAGATAACTTAAAAATGGAAATAATCTTATTTTCCACCTAATAAAGGAATAAGTTTCAAATATGGTTAAAATCAATGTCCTGTAAGTTACTTTTACTGTTAAAACTGAAGGATTTAAAGCAGTATGGTCCAACGTTCAGTAATTCATGGGCCAATCAAACTTAAGTTCAGGAAAAGGTGTGCCAAAGAAATTAAAGAAAATTAATTACATATAACTCACCGAATTAATATATAACTTTATTTTACAATTGAGAAACAAATGTGATGGTTTTGCCTTTTTGATACAATTTTATCAATGTCCACTGTACATTTGGTTAGGCAAAGTCTCAGACTCAATTCCATTGCAATTTCTCGTTTTCATATATTCGAGATCAGAAAAAGCACTCGCACACATATGTACTGACAAACAGTGATAACGTTCACAGCAAAAATTTAAGCAATTTGGGGAAACATTCTTTAGAAATCAGTTTACAGAGATTTCTGAGACATTACACTTTTTAACTGTTAGAATGGGTTGATTGATGAACACAAATTTTGGTTTTAGGGAAACAAAATCCTGGAATGACTGATGATCCAACTTCTATTTATTGCTATTTAAATGTATAGCAGTAAGAAAAGTATATGATTATTTCTTTTTTCAGAAATATTAAATATTTTTTATCTAGTAAGAAGGGCAAGTGTCAACAAAATAAATACAAGGAAAAAATAAAGCCAGAGGGTTGGACCACACTGATTTAAAAGAAAGGAATGAGAAAATTAAGGAATTTTTCCTGATACAAATTTTACAATGAATACGGGTAGAAATGAGATATTAGAGCATAACAAATAAACAGGATGTATTAAAACAAACAAATATAGAGAAACACGCATTGTAAAGATTGAACAAGAAAGCATTAAATATTATATTCATTATTAATTATTACTATCTTTTGAAAAGTTTCTCTCCAACATAAAAGCAAATTTTTTTCAATACAGTATAATAAAAGGAATATTTCAGAGAAAAGGTTATTTCATAAAACAGCATTCAGGAGACATTCATGTTTTGATTTACAAACAGTTGTACAAGAAATTACAATGACTGTGTAGACTTCAGATAATACGATTTTCAAAAAAACATAATAATCTTCATTTAAGTACACAAATTCATTTGTAGTAAAGGATACCCGACAACTATTATAAGAACATCTTCCCTTTCAACGTACATTTATTCCATAAAACTTCGGTAAGCCTCGTATTTCAATCTTAAATTTTTCTGAAGTAAAATCATTTCTGTTCAAATATGCATAAGGATCATCAGTTTCATTATCCACTGAAGCAGCATCCAATTCAGTTTCTTTCTTCATTTTCTGTGGCATTTCATCCATTTCTACATCAAGATTTGCAATTGAACTTCTGTCTTTATCTTGAACAGTGTCACTTCCTTTTATTGACATGTCACTCTCGGAAATCGTTTCACTATTACTCATTTTTAACAGCAAATTTAAGGTGACACTTGTAACAAATGTTTATCAGTAAATTCCTATTTACTCAAACTGAATCTTATTTTTCGTAAAAATATCAAACGCCTGAAATTACCTTCCCAACCTCACATTGCCAAATAATTCCCTTGATACAAGTTGGCGAGGTTCTACATTAAAAATAATGAACGCACTAGCATCAACCCCTTCGCTGCCAATAAAATCAGAAATATAAGGGAACTATTCACTTTTTCTAGCAATCTTTTGCTTCACTTACAACAAGTACCAAACTCATGCGGTCACACGCGCGCCTGTGCGCCGAAGTACATGAACGAACGGTCAGGATGCGTCGTTCACGTCGCTGAACGGAATCGATTCACACCCTGAGACCGGCCACGGCACGGTTAAGAACACCGTTTCGTACTCCGTGGGCCTGGCCAATGCTATGGTGTAAGAGAAATTCTCTTACACCATGACGCCAGTGTAAGAAAAATTCTTACACCGTGGACCGGCATTAGTAGCAAACACTACTAAAACGTGTTCAAGTCCGATGGACTCTCCATTGGTCTCTACAATTATTCCGATTAACACATACGGTAAATTGACTTTTGAGGACTGGGACGCAGATAGCCAATCGAGAGCTTCAAAATCAAAACTAAAGTTATAATGAAGCTCGCGATTGGTTACCCGGGTTCCCGCTGATTACTGTCAATTCACCGTACCTTTTAATCCGACTATTATTATATTATAAACACACGGCGCCACACAGGAAAAGAGAGAATTTATTAGCACGTATGTGACATTTGATGTGACAGTTTTACCGCAGAAATGAATACCTACATTGCAGATATATTTAAAGATGATTCATTTCATTTAAAAAAATTTGTTGGTAAAAATGTGATCGTTACAACTATTCACGATGAATGTCAAACAGGTATTGTGTACACTATAGATCCAATCACAGAAAGGTAAGGTTATATACCAAACTTCATGTCAACATCAGATTGGAGTATTTTTATGTCCAACTATATGATAACAAGTTAAGGGTTAACTACTCATGTGAGTTTGTGTATATTTTTTGTTTCATGAATGTTTCTCTGTTACAGCATTATTCTTGTTAATAATAAGGATGGGAAAATTTCTTTGGATGTCATCATGAGACACATTCTTAAGGCCATAGAAATATTAGATTCATCGGATCATAATGTAATGTTAAACAGCCTGTTTTCTATTCCTGACGCATGGTATACCAAGGAACAAGTGAACAACCGAAAAGCCAAAGTAATGCAGTTACTGGATACACACAGAGTTCCATATGTGGAAAGTGAGGAAGTGCTGAAAATCCATGACTCTCTTGAAATTCATCCTCCTTATGGAATTGAACAATGTGTGAGCAATAACACTGTTATTCTGTCTCGAGTGCAAAGTCTTTTAGCAACAGTGTCTGTGGACTAATTTTAATTTTAGTTAGTAAATTTCATATATTTTTGAGATGCGTCATACCACTGTATATATTTTCAATAAAAAATTAACTTTTTATATGAATTGGGAAAATAATATTTCTCAATGTGTGCCAAGTTAATATAAATTTGTGTGCTAAGCCAAATAATATAAATGTGTGTGACAAGCTAAATATTATAAATCCACCCTAAAATTTAATGTGACTTTGTGTATATCATTTTATTAAATCATTCTTTTTAATACTTAAACTTAATGTTCAAAAATGCAAAATATTGGACATTCGAGGATTATCCTGTATAGCAATGGTTTCCCGAAGATAACTGGAAATAATTCCTTAATATTTTAATAACTCCCTCTCCTTTTGATTTCATGAAGAAACCCAATTGCATCCACTTACCTCTAAATCAGCCAATGGCAATTTTATGTGCATTGAATGGAGGCTTCATACAGTTATTAAAATATAAATCTTTGTATGAAAATTATGTAAACTACTCTGAAAGGAAATTCATAATACCCAAGAAAACTCAGAAAGGGGTAAGGGAAGAATAACATTGTAGTGTTGGCATTTTGATGATGATGATAATGATGATAATGATAATAATAATATTTATTGAGTCACAGATACAATTTCAATCGTGTGTAACGAGTCAGATATGGCAGAGTGAAGTTACATTTACTGTCCAGAAATCAAAACAAGGGGGACCATCTCAGCATTTGCTCAAAGGATCAAGGGAAACTGGACAAAAAACCCTGATCACGTTGGTCATTGATCTTACAATAGCACCACATTGGGAACCACTGGTATAAATGTATCGTTTAAAAATCACTTTTAAACATTATTAGGCAAGAACAATATTCCAGAATAGGTACTGTCTGTGATCTGTTCACTACATACATGAGGGTAGTCAATAAAGTGCCCTAAATAGTTTTGACGCCAGAGTTCCGTAAGAAAATCAAGGGCGCTTAAAAGGGGGGCCTCTGGCCTCAACTTATTAGAGCCCCAATTTTAATTTCATTCAAAATTTTTAAAGAGGAAAATCACTCTAAAGTAATTTCTATTGCAAGTGTAAAATAAATTCTGATTATGTGTTGGTGGAATTTGTGTTTGAGGGGCCCCCGTGGATCAACTGGCACCGGCCTCGTGTTTTCTCTGGGCGCTGCTAGTTGAAATAGAAAATTACTATCGTAACTTATACTACATACTGTTAATGCTGCGTATATCGCCCCCTGATATCAAATATTGTCTTTAATATTTTAAAGAGGGATTCTTGTAACACTGCGAGAAACACTTGTCATTTTTAATTCCTCGTATAGGTACGTAGTATGGAGACACTTTTGTAATGCTGCGGAAAATCGATTTCAACGGAAATACGCCTATTGGGCTTCACTGGTACCAAAACAGTGTTTTCTTTTAGCATCCGTCCGTCTGTGAACAACACTGGCGTCCAACCTATTCGTAGAATCTTTTTCAAAATGAATATTGCCCGGTCAATCTCACAGCTCTACCATTTTGAAAATCCAGTGACGTAGCGTAGTGGGGGCGGCATTGACGACTCGCCCCGGGCAGTACCTTTAGGGGGCGGCAAAATTTCCCAATAAATAATAATAATAATAATAATAATAATAATAATAATAATAATAATAATAATATTGTAAAATTTTGAACCCTTTCATTTCATATTATTGTCGCATTTACTATTGGGACCGATTAAAATGAGCACGGAATCTTCAATTACGTTTTATGTGACTTCTTTAAATGAATGTGTAATAATGACCCTGTTCATCGTAACCTCTGGCAACACCGTCTGTCCTGACTCGTAGGGATACCCGGTGTTTTATTTTGTGCTTGGATTGTTTATGAGTAATATTTAGCGAGAACGACTTCTATCATATAAAGAATAGTGACTTTTATTGACACATTTTTGATGACGAAAGCAGAGATGCCGACTTGTCTTGTGAAAATGAATTGAGACGGAAGCTGTTTTCTTCATTAGAAAGAATATCTTTAGAAATTCGTGAGCGCTTACAGCAGCTACTGAATGTAGCGGATAAGTTTGCTCCTCTAACGCCTGCTATATTGCAAGATACTAAATGTAATATAGACCATGCATCTGCCCAAATTGACGAAAAGGACTTCAAGCTGGAACGACCTCGACTTAGGACACCGGCGGATCCAGGGGGGCCACGGACCCCCCCTCAAAGGTCTAGAGTTTTCGTTTACATTCCTGTAATTGGATAAATGGATTTAAACATTTATTTTCGAATTATATAATTATTTAAATAATATTGTATAGTGCCACATCTACAGTACATAAATAATATGCAATATCAGAAGATATGTGTTTATTATTTAACAAAAATCTACGATGCCCCCCTCCCCCAATGATCGGCTGGATCCGCACCTAACTGCAGACTTTTATTGCTATCACAAGCAACCAAATAATGCGGACCCACTTGAATTATTAAAATTTACTGTAAAATCGAAGCTAGAAGATATTCTGCCAAATCTGGTAATAATGCTCCAAATATTCTTCACAATTGCCACAAGCAATGCCAGCTGTGAGAGTTTTTCAAAATTGAAATTGATCAAAATTATTTAAGCTCAACAAAGAGGACTTTAAGGCTAACCAATCTGGATATCTTGTCTATTGAGCAAGAGGTATGTGATGCTATAGAGATTGAAAGTGCAATAAAAGACTACTGTTAAAAAAGTAGACGGATAAAGTTTTAGTTAATGTCAGTTGTTTTTAATTCTAACAAATTTTATTATTTTTCAATAAAAATGGAAATAGCAAGTGTTATGTTATTTAATTGAAAGTCAATTTGTGTTCTATAACAATAATAATTTAATAATAATTCAATAATAATTTAATCTTGTCGATCATCAAGGTACAATCATGAGTGTTTTATATCTGTTTTATTAATTTAAGTGGCATACGTGTAAGAATGTTTGCAATAAATATATTAAATTGTAAAAGATATTATAAATAAAATAAATACAAATAAAAAAGATGGCTTTTCTACGGTACACTATAATGATGATTGTTCTTGCCGAAATGTTCTTTAGAATTACTGTATTTTACGCTTTTAAACTGAAACACCTAAATAAGGGGACAGCGAAATTTTCCTCCGCACCGTGCGGATGTCCCTCACGCTACGTCACAATGCATAAAGTCGTTCTTTAAATTTTGGAGTATTTTTCATAAAGCCTTTGGAACATTTTCAAAAATTTCTCAAAAGTGGCATCGAAATTTTTTTCTTAAAATTTCTTGAAAGAATATAGTGAAATACGCTTATAAATATGGCATAGGTTGGATTTTTACTGTTAACTCTAAATTTTCGAAAACTGCAAAAGATAAACATTTTTTTGGCGTCTTCCTACAACTACAAAATTGAAGATTTTTTTCTTGAAAATTAAATTTGTTCGCCATAATTAGTAAATTAATTAAGCTCATGTCATTTTTTGTAGATTTCGCGCAATATTGCGTGAAATATTTGAAATATGAAAAATATCACGAACAAGAATTTCTGAAAAACGTTTGCAATTTCTTCCTTTAAACGTTTGGTAGGGTTGGTTTTAAACGTACTGCAGCGTGTGACATAAACGTTATTTTCTCTTTTTTTAAATCAGAAATTGTAATTTTTTTACATATATTTTACGCCATTATTAAATTGACATTACTGGCAATTTGTATATATTATTGCATTTATGAGTACGCGTTCTCCAAATAATGTCTGAAACATTTTCTCGAAAACTCAGAAGTTTTCTTTAAAAATGAGCTCAAAATTCCACATTTTCAAAACCTCAAACGCCATTTTCTTGAAAATGGCTCCAATTTTTTTCTTCTAAGTTTTGAAGGGATAGTGCTAAATGGACTGAACAACATGACATCAATAGCACTTTGATTCAATCTTTCGTTTTTTTCAAAACAAGGGTAATTGTTTGTTTGTGTTTATTTGAAATATCTCTCACGCCGTTAATATTTCCATTAGCAGCGATTTGCATACAATCTGGCACCGTGGCGTCTGGTGAACTTAACATGGAATGGAAGTTGCACCTCAATTGAATGATGGAAATGTAATTTCCAAAATTCAGAACGCTGATATGTAATAAAATGTAAACAATTCTTGTACATTAACTAAAACTATATTAAATAAAAGTCTATATTGAAACATTACCGACATAATTTTATGGGTAGTGTCCGTGTGAGAAATATACACCTTCCGCGCACGTGATTCTGGCTTTGATTTCCACTGGGCACTTAAATTTCTGTATTAGTTATGCATTGAGACAATTGACGGTAATATAATTCATACAAAACAAAAAGATCGAAAATATGGTGATCGCACTCCGGCATTTTGCAACAAGCACTATGGCTTAGACACGTTTTTCACAAATTTATTTTATTTCGAAAATTTCACTACCTCTTGTAATAAAGATATTCCACACACACACACACACACACACACACGCACACACGCACACACGCACACACGCACACACGCACACACGCACACACGCACACACGCACGCACGCACACACGCACACACGCACACACGCACACACGCACACACGCACACACGCACACACGCACACACGCACACACGCACACACGCACACACGCACACACGCACACACGCACACACGCACACACACACACACGCACACACACACACAGAGAGAGAGAGAGAGAGAGAGAGACCATATAAGGTAGTCATGACCCATCTAAAAAGTCAGCCAATGCTACAACCGACGTGTCCGGAACTTCTGAGGAAAATTGTCTTTGAACTGTTTCCCCAACAATTGGAATTCACCCAGTTCATAGACGCCACAGAGTTCAACTCAATTGAGGATATTCCACCTATCACAGAAAATCAACTAAAGGAAGCGTGTGATAGAGTGGGGAATAACAAAGCTCCTGGCCCAGATGGAATCCCGAACATCGCATTAAAAATGGCCGTCAAGATGGCACCCTCACTGTTTCTGGATGTGTTCAATACTTGCCTTCAAGAGGGTATTTTCCCACGAAAATGGAAGCTCCAAAGACTGGTGCTCCTTCCCAAAGGAAACAAGAACCCGGACGAACCAACATCATACCGTCCACTCTGCATGCTGGATACAGCCGGGAAAATACTTGAGCGCATAGTACACCGAAGAATAGAGGCAGCCGTCGAGCCGCAACTGGCCAGTAACCAATATGGTTTCCGGAAAGGTCGCTCCACCCTCGACGCGATTGACCTGGTGGTGAGTACGGCCAAAGACGCCATTTCAGGAACAAGGTGGAAAGGAGGAACGATGAGGTACTGCCTGGTGGCGACACTGGACATCAAGAACGCCTTTAATTCCGCCAAGTGGGACTGCATCATGAAAGCACTCGCCTAAATGACAGTACCCAAATACTTGCAAAGGATAGTGTCAAACTATTTTACTGACCGAACATTAACGTACGACACGAAGACCGGTGTTAAAGAGTACAGAGTGACTGGAGGTGTTCCACAAGGTTCAGTTCTGGGACCTTTGCTGTGGAACATAATGTATGACGGCCTTCTGAAACAAGAAGTGCCAAGGGGGACTAAACTGGTGGCATATGCTGATGATCTGGCCGTGGTAATCGTCGCAAAACATCTTGATGATATAAAGTTTCTTCACGACAACACCTTCGAGAAGATCAGCCAGTGGATGGAATCAGTAGGGCTGAAGTTGGCGGAACATAAAAATGAGGCAGTCCTCATTACCGGTCGGAAACAGCTGGAGGGCATTACACTTCAGGTTGGAGGGCATGAAATCACTTCTCAACCCTTCATTAGATATCTGGGAGTCATGATAGATGCGCGGCTTAAATTTAAGCAGCAAGCTGAACACGTGAGTGCCAAGGCGTCAGTGGTCAGAACGACCTTATCACGACTAATGCCCAACATAGGAGGACCAAAGCAAACGAGAAGAGCTCTACTCTCATCAGTAGTAACATCAATACTGATGTATGGAGTTCCCATATGGGCTAATACACTGCAGATCCAAGCTTCTCGCAGGAAAATCGCCCCTGTTTATAGACTAAGCGCCCTGAGTCTCCAGTGCTTTCCGCACCGTGTCTGAAGACGCAGTGTGCGTCATTGCCGGGATGCTGCCTGTTGGAGTACTCTCCGAAGAGCGAAAAGCCCTTTACCGGCAGAAAAGAATCACGTCTATGAGTCCAGAACAACTCAGACTACAGGAACGGCGTAAAAGCCTAAGAGTATGGCAAACGATGTGGGATTCCTCAACGAAAGGCAGGTGGACGCACCGCCTTATCCCGCAATTAGATGTTTGGATCAACAGAAAACATGGCGAGGTCAACTACTACCTCACACAGCTTCTATCGGGACATGGATGCTTTCAAGCATATCTGCATCGCTTCAAGCACGACGACTCTCCAGAATGCCCGGACTGCCCTGGAGTCAGTGAAGATGTAGAACACACGTTCTTCATGTGCCCCAGATTCATTAGTGCACGCAGTGCCTGGGAATCAACAGTTCGTTTGGAACTTCGGCCTGAGTCCCTAGTTAATGCAATGCTCTCCTCAAAAGAAGCTTGGGAGGCGACGAACAGATTCGCGAAGGAAGTCCTACTGGAGCTTCGTCGTCTTGAAAGAATACGAGCTGAAATGAATGCCCAACGTGTAGATGGTATGTAGCGTAACCACAACCCCCTGAAGGAAGAACAACAGCTAGTTTCTCCCCCGTGAAGTAATACCAAGCGGTAGTTCCACGGGGGTAAGAGATGTGAGAGGTGGTTTTTAGTCGGTAGGGGATATGCTTATCCGAGCCCGACATATCCAGG
>BLKR01006506.1:0-56080 GCA_011170035.1 Teleogryllus occipitalis
TGTATAAACTCAATCGTATAGGTCAAAATACGCAAGAGATTCAAATTCAAAAATAGAGAGAACCAACGAGCACAAGCTCATCAAACCAAAAACTTATTTAACAGACGTATCACACTGCTTGTTAAAACGAATTATAAATTTATTACTCCTGCTGTTTACGAAATATATAATTTTATAGAACGACATACTTAACTAAAACGCACGGTACACATAAAGTAATTTTAGAGTATAGTGAGCCACAAGCAAATGAAACCTATCCTGTAAAAAATTAGACATTATGTTCTGTTATCTAACACTTAGTAACAAATTATGAACTTGGAAACGCATTTAAGAAAAAATGTATAAACTCAATCGTAATGGTCAAAATATGCAAGAGATTCAAATTCAAAAATAGAGAGAACCAAGGAGCACAATCGCACAAAACCAAATACACAATTAACAGACGTATCACACTGCTTGTTAAAACGAATTAGAAATTTATTACTCCTGCTGTTTACGAAATATATAATTTTATAGAACGACATACTTAACTAAAACGCACGGTACACATAAAGTAATTTTAGAGTATAGTGAGCCACAAGCAAATGAAACCTATCCTGTAAAAAATTAGACATTATGTTCTGTTATCTAACACTTAGTAACAAATTATGAACTTGGAAACGCATTTAAGAAAAAATGTATAAACTCAATCGTAATGGTCAAAATATGCAAGAGATTCAAATTCAAAAATTGAGAGAACCAAGGAGCACAATCGCACAAAACCAAATACACAATTAACAGACGTATCACACTGCTTGTTAAAACGAATTAGAAATTTATTACTCCTGCTGTTTACGAAATATATAATTTTATAGAACGACATACTTAATTAAAACGCACGATATACATAAAGTAATTTTAGAATATAGTGAGCCACAAGCAAATAAAACCTATTCACTACAAAATTAAACATTTAATTCTAGCTTTTGAATCCTGGGAACCAAAATTAACGTGCAATCGCACGAAATAAGTATTGTATAAACTCCATCGTAATGGTCGAAACATGCAAGAGATTAAAATTCAAAAATAGAGAGAACCAACGAGCACAATCGCATTAAACCAAAAACATATTTAACAGAGGTATCACGTGACTGTCATGCTAGCACAACCACCTTTATTTCCGAAACGGGAGGAGTAATAAATTTAATTTTTGGGTAATAAATTAGTAAAAAATGAGTACTAAATATTCTATATGGTTTGATGTGATTGTGCTATGGTGGTTGTGCTAGCCTGACATGGCCCAGACGGAAAGAGGCTGGTGGGTTGTGACGGATGATGAGAGCAGGTGGGTAAACACAAAGAAAGACAAGAGAAATAAGCAGTATGGGTTTATTTCATATTGCAATACAACTTCATTATATGTCCAGGTCTTCTAGAATTCAGTGGGAAATATAGTTATTCAAATTATCGTTCTCCATGATGACGCTGCAAGAAGTATTATTCCTTGACGAAGGACATGATGAGGTATGAGAGCCCAAATTTATTGCTGATTTCCTTTGGAAAAATATTTTATTACATCCTAGCGAATACTTTTGTTAACAATCCTTACAAAAAGGCTAATTTTTTCTGTATTAAAAATTCAAGTGGTATATGGATTAGGGTATGGATCACAGAATTTTCTAAACGTACTCACTTCTTCCCATAGCGCTCAAGACACAGTTTTTAACTGCTTTTGACATAAAATAAATATATAAATAAATAAAGAATGTACTTAGTGCAACAAACAGATGAAAAACGTTTAACTGGATTCAACCTAAACAGAAAAAATATATCCCAAAACGACTAAACAGTACTCACAAACTAGGGTTGCAAGAGAAAGGCACAGACTTCCTCGTACTAGTTTTGTAAAAAATCTATGAGCATTTTATGAGAATTTTATTAAAAGATATTTAGAAGTCGGGTTAGAGAAGTATTCCAGAACTCAAAAGAACAATAAAAGAGAATAATTACCCAGATGAAATTACGAACCTTGTTGTTAAAAAAGAGAAAAATAAGCAATCCGGCAACAAGCAAGAGCTCTGTAGCACAGCATTAAACCAAATTCAATAATATCACCCAACAACCCAAAAGAAATACAAGAAAAATTAAAAACGAATATATGAGTTTGAGTTGACATCTGATAAAAATACTAATTGTTTGTTCACTCTGGAAGGCATCAAGAAAAACAAGACCTGTAATTCGAACTCCTCCAATTAGGACAAAAGATAACAAATGGGATAGAAGAAACGTACAAAAGGATACTTTTTGTTAGCCTCTATAAGAAATATTCGAGCTTTATGAGGAAAAATAAAAAGAAGCAGAAATAATTAATAAAAATCGAAGTAGCAAAGAAGATTACGAAATTATAACTTCCGTCCCAATCTGAAGTACAAAAGAAAGTACAAAATCTAAAACTTAAAAAAGCTCCGGGATTTTATTTAATAACAGCAGATGTCCTAAATTAATTGCCGAGATAGGGTATAACAAAATTGGCAAATCTTATCAATTCTGCATTTAGATACAAATATATGCCCAGATTTTGGAAAGTGGAAGAAAATATGATATGGAAATCACGGAAAACTCCACATGTGGCTACATGCTACATTATACAGACAGTAATCAATATCAATTGGCAATGACTTCAATGATTATACACACACTGATTATACACTTTACAACGGTATTACAAAGTCATTGGAAGAGAAAAAGATTTGTTCTGTAATTTGCTTAGACGTTGCGCAGGCCATCGACAAAGGCTGACCCAAGGGTTTAAACTACAAGTTGAGGACTGTTCTCTCCAGACAATATTCAGAACTTCAATCCTCTTGGCTTAAGCCACAGATGTGAATGATAAAATTTTGTACAAATTCATATTGTAGATTAAATTATCTTCATTTTGTCAAAGTCCTCCTTCCAATGTATGCACGTTTGCATTCCTATTATTGTTATTGTATTTCTATTTTCTGTTTGAGCAAGTATTTAAAAATATTGATTAGAACGAATCATTAACGGAACATATCTTTATAGGTCAGAAATGTATGTACAAATATATTAACCGAATGTTCGGGAAGAACAAATTGCAAATAAAGCAGATGTTATAAAAATAAATAAAGAAAGATTTTTTTCATAAATTTCCCAAATGCAACTAAAGGACCGATGAGTCTTTCCACTGAGTGAACATTTCGTATCAGTGCTAGATCCTTCAGCGGTGGCATGCAGCTCTGCACATTTAATGCAACGAGAAGGGTTCCCACACTTCTTATTCTTTTGTCCGAATAACTGACAACCTCGACACTTCACTGGCCCGGGTCCATGAAGGCGCTCTCCCACCGTGGTCATAGCATTGAAGAGTTCTTTTAGTGCGTATATTGCCCTGCTTTCGGATGATTTTGTAAGACTGACTGCACAAAAGAGCCTATGATTACGATAAGAATCAATCATATTGATTACCGGTTATACAGGTAAATTTATTTTAGTAGTTCTTGATATTTTATTTTTTCACTACAGGATATTAGGACATTTCGTATGACAATATAAATAGTAGTTTTTGTCGACTCTCTTTAGGTAAGATAGTAGAAACCTTTTGTTGACAAATGCTTACAAAGTAAAGTAAATTCTTCAACTGTACTTGCTCTGATTGCACTACATGGTCCTCTGAATTTAGTAACTCAATTTCCCGGTTCAATATTTCCTTGATTCTTTGCAAACGTTCTATATGAACAGGTAGATCATTAATAATGATCTGAGGTATGTTAATTGGTAGTGAGGAAGGAGAATCGTTGTATGAGACACCTTGTTCTGGGCCAGGTTCGGGGTCAGGTCCAAGAGTGGAAAATCTTTTGCCAATCGGGATTTTGAATGAAAGCATATTTGCAATATAGGGCATGCCCGATGGGACCCTGTAAAAACGAAGCTTGGTTATAGACTGCATCTTGCAATCAGGTGCGATTAGGTGAAGAAGAATGCGTTAGACTTATCTGAGGATTCGGTTGTGAATATCACACTGGCGGTATGGGCAGCGGCGAGAAGGTTGAATTTGCAGCTTGGCTCGCTGCGAATCGCTGTGTTGCAGTTACCCCTGTCGTTGGAGATTGATGCGGCTCCGTGTAGGTTTGGTTTGGTTTTCTCGTGTTTCTGGGCGCGTGAACTGATTTGGTCATTTGTCCCATTAGTGCAGTGCATGTTTTTTCTCGGAAGATGGCGGTGATCTCCCCCCGCTGGATGGCGAGATCCGTCGCCGACCTACCGTCTGCTAATGGGGTTTCCCACTAACCAGGACTCTCCCACTAGCGGGCAACCACCCTTGCCGAAACAAGCTCTAAGCTGCCGAACGGTCTCCCGGAATATATAGTTGTGTAGTGCATGTTAGTGTAAGTGTGTGTGTGTATGGCGAGAGGATAGGACAAGGAAGAGGAAGGGCAAATCGCCCGCGGTCCGTGGCCCGTTTGGTAGGGTACTGCTCCGGCATTCGCTGGTGTTGGTCGGTGAAACAGCGGAAAACTACAGATTAGCCGGCCACTACAATTCTCCTCCAGTCAGCGACTGAATTATACCTAACTGAAATGCTGTGTCGAAAATCCTGCGGCCGTCCGGACTCGAACCTAGGACCTCCCGGTCAGAGGCGCTGCAGTGACGTCAGTTGATGCACTGAGCCACCGCTCCTGGTAACTCCGTGCAATGAAAGTCGTTTAGTGCGTATAGAACAGATGACACTACATCTAACAAGGACGAAAATGATACAATCGCGTTCTCTGCCGATTTTGGATTGAAGGTGAAAACTGGCAAAACTACATTCACTTCTACAAACTCGTACCTGGAGCGGTAGCTTACTGCATCGACTGATGTCACTGCAGCGTCTCTGAACGGGAGGTCTTAGGTTCGAATCCTGACGGTAGCGGGATTTTCGACATTAACTTTTCAGCTTGGTCGAATTCAGTGGCTGTCTGGACGAGAAATTTTAGCTGCCGGCAGCTCTGATCAGTAGTTTTTCGTGATTCAGATAAACAGCAGGAAAAAGACGGAACAGTACCCCAACATACGGGCTACGGACCTCGCGCGATACTTCCTTCCCCTGCTTTGTCCTATCCCGATCCTTCACACACACACACACACCCAAACACACGCAAACACAAACACACACACGCAAACACAAACACACACACACAAACACAAACACACACACACACAAACACACACACACAAACACAAACACACAAACACACAAACACACACAAACACAAACACACACACAAACACAAACACAAACACAAACACAAACACAAACACACACAAATACAAACACACACACACAAACACAAACACACACACACAAACACAAACACACACACAAACACACACAAACACACACAAACACACACAAACACAAACACACAAACACACAAACACAAACACACAAACACACAAACACACAAACACACAAACACAAACACACAAACACACACACACAAACACAAACACAAACACAAACACACAAACACACAAACACACAAACACACAAACACACAAACACACAAACACACAAACACACAAACACACAAACACACAAACACAAACACTTAAACACACACACACACAAACACACAAACACAAACACAAAAACACACACACAAACACACACACACACGCGCGCACACACGCACACACACATACACACATACACACATACATACACACACACATACACACATACACACACATACACACACACACACTTGCACTAACAATCACCACTTTACTTAATATTCCGGGAGGTTGGTTGGGCGCTTAGAGCTTGCCCCGGCTGTGGCGGTGCCCTGCTCGTGGGAGAGTCTTGGTTAGGGGGAAACCCCGCTAGCCGAAGGTAGGTCGGCGCGGGATCTCGCCATCCAGCGGGGGAACATCACCGCCATCTCAAGAGCAAAAAACGTGACACTACGGGACTAATGACCTACGCTGCTGACGCGCCCGAAATCACTAACCAACCCACTGAACACTCGTCCAATAAATTGGCACTAACTGAATCGCGAGGGCCCGTCCCCGAGGCGGCATCACCTCGTGCTATGAAGGGGAGAGATAGGTTAACTGGTTCACTTTTTTAAATTTCTTTTAAAATGTTATTTACTTGATCTACACGCGTGAAATTTCGCATTTCAGAGAGGCTTTCTCCTTACGTTGTAAAGCAAACATCAGCGTGCCTTCAGTTTTTGTCAAATATGAAATGTTTTATACATGTGCAACGAAATCAGTTAATCTAACCGGGAAGGTTAAGTGGACCGCAAATTGAACTGAACAGTGGAAATAACATTTACGTTTTAATGAAAAAAATTCTTCTAGACATTTCCATAACCTTTTCTCACACATAAATGGAGAAAATCCTTAGTCAAGATTGTACTCTTCCAAATTCATGTCAAAAGAAATATCATAGCGTTAAATATTTCCCTGCCGTCCTTCAGAAGGCATAGAGATTGTGTATGGCTGGATTTGTGTTTGTTGATTAGTGGCTGGAGTTACAAAATTTATATCTTGCTTGTTTAATTTTAATATCTACGTGACTTTTCCAAGTTAGTTTTGCGACCAGGTGAAGTCCTAAGTATTTTGTGGGTTGTGATGTCGGGGTTCAGGTGTTGGGTAGTCGTTAATTACTAGCGGATTGGGCTAAACATTCTGAGTTAAAATATTTCTGGTATTGTTTTCTTAGTATTGAGTTGAGTTTATCAGATGATTGCCAAAATTTTCATTTAATTTAAGTGACTCTGAATTTATAATCGGAATTTAATTAGTGAGTATCCTGAGGCGAATAGGGCTGTAAGTAAGCCATATTAGAAGTGATTAATGATGGTGGACCCTTGCTTTGATAATGTGTGGGGTGGAGGGGTATTGTTAACTATTACTGAGAATGTACGCTCTGTGAGAAAACGTTTGTTGATGTGAATAACGAACGGTGGAGTTCCTAGTTTTATTAGTTTATAGACTAGACCCGTGTGCCCGATTCAGAAAAATGCTTGAGTGATGTCTAGAAAGGGAGATATTTTGTGTTGCTTTTTATGAAATGCAGAGTGAATATGTTCTGTAATTCTGAGCATTTGGTGAGCAGTTGAGTGTTGAGCAATGAAACTGAATTGATGCTTGGGAATTATATTAATTGTTTTTCATATGCTAGTTTCGTCAGAAAAGGGTTAGTTTTTCGAATATTTTGGCAATAACGAGTAGTAAACTTATGGGTCGGTAACTGCCCATTTTGAAAAGATGTTTGTGGAGCTTCTTTTGTGGGAAATGTGTGCACAGCTTGGCAGCCAAAAGTGCAATGTGAAGCTTGTTCTGCTCCACGAACAACATGCCGAAGGAACCCAGAGGTTCACTTCATTATTTTTTTGTGTGTAAAAGACCACACACAGCAATACAAGCTAAGTATGTAGTATGAAAAAGAAAGTAACTATCGCCATAATTTCATTGTAGGACTACATTTGCATTATTGAAATGTTACATATATTACACCATTAACGTGTAATTGTCAAAAATCCCTGAATATATTCTATTTCAAACGAACGTGCAAGGCACCACCCATCTTGCTAAAAGATATAAAGTTCAAATAAGAACTTCGAAGACCCGTCATCCTTCTTTGATTAAATTAGAAAATGGCGCAAATAATACTATAAACAAGAAGAGCACCTTCCATTGATAACATCATTTATTGAAATAGGATATACATGCCATTTGTTACAAAACATTTGTTTGTGTGTTGTTTTTGCTGTAAACATTCATTCCAAAAATAAGTAGTCGAAACTTTGAAGCGAACATCTTTTTTTGCAGCAAAAGGTTTCGCAGTTCTCCACCTCAGTAAGACGAACCAAAACGGAATTCTTAACAGTTTTTTTGTTTTATGTATATGCCGCTCGCATCCTTATATTCCACGCTAATGCGGCAATTTTCAGAAAGATGTCAAAGGTGGTATGTTCAAACACCGATGATGGAAACAGGAACGTGTTCTGTAGAAACATTAGGATGTATTATAAATACTTGAAAACTTAGTGAAATCTGATGTTTTTAGGTCGAAGTTTTGTTTTTGGGTGAATAAAAACTTAATTTTATACAAGACAAAAATCGAATAAAAATGGAACACAGTCAGTTCACACGTTTGAATAATTCGAACGTAGTTTGTAGCTTCAGCGAGCAGCCAACCCCCCGCCTAAGAGATGACTCCTTGCTCTGTACTGGCTATCCCTGCCCCCGCATTGCATTCGGCGAGAGGCGATCAACGTCTGCACTTAGAAGCAGGGCCTTCCCCCCTTCCCTCTATACCTTTTACAAAGAACTGAGGAAGGTCTACCTGTTAAGATGACCACAACGCCCAGGATTCCAGAATCAGTTGGGTTGTCGTTACTTTTAACTTGCTTTTGCCAGTTAAATGTTAATTAAAACTTACACGCCCAATATAGAATTAAATTACCTCCCACGCAAACGTGTTAGAAAAAGCAAACCGGATGAGTTTGGGTGGTGGTTTAATTTTGAACATTGGCGTTTAAATGTGCATTTCTTGAGAATTGCTTTCTAAGTTTTTGTTCGTAGCTCGAATGTCGGTGAGGATAAATGTCGGCGAGATCTTTTAGAATAATTGCAATACTGACACAGGGTGACACACAGTCGGGCCTTGTCCCCGTAACCCATTCTCCCAGCACCTGCCGAATCCTTGCGGCGGTTGGATGCACAGAGAAACACAATGCTTGAAGGGAACGACTTAATTGCATTACGTTCAGCAAGCGTAATAATGTGCACGAATTAAAAAATACATTGTTTATACTCTCGCACTCTGTTATCGGCACATCTGTTATCTTTCTTACAATAATAATAATAGTAATAATAACAATAATAATAACAAAATAATACCAATAATGATAATAATAATGTTATTGATAATAATCATAATAATCTTAAAAATAATGATAATAATGTATAGAAATGCTTGACAATACATTGACCTCTGAATTCTCCTAGATTTATAATATTAATTAATCTTATATTTTATTTCATGGTAAATTCCTTGAGTTATCTCTGATTCAATCTTTACACTGTAAAACAACGATAACTGTTCTTGACCCTTCGATTCTGCTTTGGCACTGCCACAATGATACACACGTATGTTGGTGGCAAATTTCACACCAAATTCTCTAATACTGATTCGCTCGCTTGTTTGCGGCTCTTCTCCACTTACAACTTCCCGCCCCACCTCCACTTAATATATCACTGTTCATCCATGAAGCGCCTCGTTACCTCATTTTACGGTATGTGTACGTATAATAAAAGGCGAGAAATATCAAAAACTGGGACGGCTACAATTTTTGATGTTATAAGATATGTCAAATTTCTGTTAAAGAGGATTCGAGAGAAAATCAATTTAGTTAATGACATTTTTGGCTAAAGAGATTCAGAGCGTAAGCTCTATATTGAAAGTGAATCATTTTCTTTTTCAATTTCAAAAATAGGACTATGAAAATTATCAAATTGTTTTACAGTATTTCTTCGCAAATTAAGGATTCAGATTGCATTTCAAAGAAAGTTAAAAATAGTATTCCGAAATGTATTTTATTTCATTACATTAGAAAAAAATCATGATTACGCAGTTGGACAATCACTTGCGGACAGGAAAAAAATCTCATTAAAAGGCGTCGCAATTTTTATACACACCCAGATGAAAATGTGTGCTTAATTATTTGTTATATTTCTCAATATACTGTTGGAGCTCACACAGTGCAGTGTCATGCCCTCAATGCTTATTCCTTGCGTTGCAGTCGCAGGAGATCCTGTACATTAGAAGAAGGCGCAATGTCAAACGGCGTCTTGTTCTTCCAAACTCCGCTCCAGGGCTTGAGGTCCCTCCTGGCGCCGGCTGCGAGCAGCGCGCGCACTGCTTCCTCATTGCTCCAGTGCGCCGCGTAGTGCAGAGGAGTCGCTCCATTCTCATTCCTCGCGTCGACGTCGGCGCCCGCGCGCAGCAGCAGCTCCACGCACCACCCGCTCTGGTCGTAGCACGCAGCCAAGAGCAACGCTGAGTGTCCACCGCCGTCAACAGCATTCGCATCGGCGCCTTGTTGCAGAAGAAGCGACACCACGTCCGCGTACGCATACCAGGCTGCGTTCTTTAAAGGAGTGTTACCACTTTCAATTATGTAATTGACATCGGCACCGGAGGCTATGAGGCTTCTTATGTCACTTATTCTTCCTTCGCCTGCCGCCTTACACAACTGCTCTCCCAGAGCAGAGGGAGAGGTTCGTGCCCTCTCCATCTTCATCTTCACCTCCCGCACCCGGAGCTCCACCCGCTGCCTCGCGCGTTCTTCCGCGTCGGCCGCTGCGCCCTGGTGGCCGGCGCCTGAGGAAGTGGGGGTAGAGGAGGAAGAGGGGGGCTCCTCCCCGCCGCCCGCTGCTGCCCCACCTGTCGCCGGTGCTTCGCGGGCGCTGGCGGCGGTGGCAAGGGACGTTCGTGGAGATCGGGGCTGCTCCAGTTGGCGCAACAGGGTTTCCACACGGGGCATGAAATTCTGCAACGCGCTTTGCAGGGAGGCCTCTACTTCATTGACACGGCCCTCCAGGCGTTGCATAACTCCTGCTTCTCCAGATCCCTCCGGGGCCGTCGTCCTCTCTTCCATGGCAGTCAACCTATCCTGAGTCTCTTGAAGGCGCTGTTCTAATGAGTGGATAGCGGCGTCCTTCTCCTGTATCTTCCGCTCCATCTGAAGCATCACAGCCGCTGCCGTCTCTTCCTGCAAGCGCAAAGACTCCTGGACCTCGCGCTCCGCCTCCTTTTTCTGCAGGCGCAAAGCCTCCTGGACCTCGCGCTCCGCCTCCTTTTTCTGCAGGCGCAAAGCCTCCTGGACCTCGCGCTCCGCCTCCTGTTTCTGCAGGCGCAGGGCCTCCTGGACCTCGCGCGCCGCCTGCTGCTTCTGCAGGCGCAGGGCCTCCTGTAGCTGCGCCAGCCCCTGCGCCACCAACTGGAAGGCGTCGCCGACGGCGTCCGCGCCATCACGTGTGCTAATGGCACCAGTGCTTCTGCGACTAGCCATCTCCTTCAGGCAGCTTCTGAATTTCATGAAATAAACCCCTCATTAAATCATATTGTTTGTTTATTAAAACGAGTATAAAAGAAAAAAATCTATTTTCTGCTGTTCAATATGCCAAATTGTATTTTCCATCAGAAAAAATATTATATTATATTCGTTATATATATATATATATATATATATATATATATATATATATATATATATATTTATATATATTGTGACGTCACAGGATTATACAAACCCGTAACGCCACAATAAGCTACGAGAAAAGACCAGAACACAGAGAAATAGGGTACGCGGCGGACCGATGGCCCGAGAAAGCCATATCTAGCCGCAGGTTTTCACACTCCGATGTCCGAAGTTACGGATCATGTTTTTTATGAGAGGGCGCGAGGGAGGAGAAAATTCACCCCTCCAGAAATTACCCCAGACGGAGTCACATAAATACCGCGACGCGCTTCGGGAGAGCTCTCTTTCAATTTCGACAGCGGCGGCGACTCAAGCTAATTCTTCGGCGATAGTAATTGGTTAGTGCAGGAGTGTATTTTTACTTGCTTAGTTAAAGCTGATTTGAGAAACGCGGTAATAAGTGTGATAGAATTCAGAATTGAAGTGCATGTACAGTGTTAGCACTAACATTACGCGAGAAAGCAAGTGATGTGATTGCTTTAAATCTGAAATAGTTTCATAATTGAAATAAATTCGCGCAGAAGGACTTTAAACGAAATCCAGCATTTAATTTTGTACGCCACGACCACGCACGCTCAAAGTGTGGTATGTCGGCCGAGTGCTAGAAGCATTCAATTCAATAACGTTAGTTATTCAAAGCTGGAAGCGCGAACGACGGGTACGCGGCACGCAGAAGGACGACTCCAGTGAAGACTCAAGCGTAGGCGAGAAGGACTTGGACCAAATACGTGGATGATACGAGCCAGAGATCCAGAGAAAGGTCTGGAATTTGGACGAGTGGCGGAATCCGGAGAATCGGGAGAAGGAAGTGGTACAATCGTTGAACATCGAACCCGTCAAGCGACGCGGCGAGGACGGTGAGCGACGAAAACCCCAAGGTTAACTGATGGCGAGCGGGAAGGAGATGTCGAGGTAACGAACTGGCAACTTCTATGTGGCAATTTGTTGGGAAATCGTGTAGCTTTAAATACCAGGCGAAGCGTCCTAAAATAGGTGAAAGTTCCAAATAATTACTGGGAGAAATATTCCGAACGTATGAGCGGCAGTTTAGAGTTCATTGGCTGTACGCACCAGTAAATTCGTTTGAATGCCATACCTTGTACAACTTTTCTAGAGGGAACATGATATTTCATGTAGTGTAAAAGTGATCTTGTTTGAAAATCACGCTTTTAATGTATTATGTCAGGGATAATTAGTTGTCTATAATTTGTAAAGGGTGTTTAAATTTCAAAACTGACTTTTGTAAAACGCCTCTTCTCATCGACATCCGAGAAGCCATCGTTTCATCTCAGAAGAACATATAAGTTAGTTTTGTAATTTAAGTTTAGTAGTATACTGGTATTTATCATTTTTATGTGGTAAAATGGGAAAAAACCCATATAAGAGTGTACTATATTGTAATCTATGGCCATAGATAAGTTCAGTACAATGTATCTTTCAATTCTGGTTATGTTTAGGAAAGGTTTTTCAGGTTTAAAATAAAATTGAAAATTTGTGACACAAAATTATTGTATTCTAAAACAGGTTTTTGTTTATTGTTAAACATACAGAGGTGCTAGCCCCTCAGGCTATCAAAATATGGAATTTAGACAAAATTTAGCATATTCTAGACACCTTGGTTGGCTTTATAACTTCAAAAACAAAAAGTTATTAACAAAACAAAAATTTATTTTGATGCAGGTATGTAGTTCGCCTGCTGGCTACTAGATAGGCCTAGTGTATGTCACCTGTGCCTCGCAAGTTGCCTATTCCAAGGCGTCTATACATCATTTATTCTTTGCACCAGTATCGATTTGTGCCTCGTCACAGCCCGATACACGTTGTTCCCTCTCCCCTCGGGAGAAGCTATATAAGCGCCTGCGAGCGCTTTCTCTACAGCATTTTGCTCAGCGCTCTTTGCTCACAGCTTTTGCCTCGGCTCTTTACTTGTTAGGTTGTTCGGCTCCGGCCGACAGGTCAACATGGTAACGGGAGTTAACTACTCTATGGTAGTGTAATTTTTGAAGACGGCATTTATGCCGCATTGTGTGATGGAATTGGATTGGTATTCTATGTTGTAAATGTGAATATTTGGTAAATTTGGTTTGAAGTTGCGCCTGTGCTGGGTTTTATCGTAAAGTGTATTGTGTTTACTGTTTCGCGTCGAGCCACATGTGTATTTGGTGGCGGCGTCTCAGTGTAAAATTTGTGCGTCTGTATTTGCTATGTGTGGCAAACAGACAAAAATGTGAGCTTGCCGCGTCGTGCCTATTGTGAAAGGCGGCGGTACCTGCTGTGTGAGCTTGCTGCGTCGTGCCTATTTGTGAAAGGCGGCAGTATTTGCTTAGATTGCGTGTCATGGCCTGTTCCGGCGCAATCATGTGTTTATGGATTAGTGAGTGCGCATTTCTCTAAAGTGTATGTTTTATGTTGCAGCTCAACTAATACCAGTGTATCGGAGCTAGCGCCCGTACGGTTTTAAGCCGTGGCGCACTTGGCACGCTCCGTCCTTGGCCCCGTGAGCTTGCCTGTGTTCGCAGCTCGGGTGACAAGCTGCTGTCGGCTGTGGCCGTCAAGTGTAAAGCAGCTTTGTGTGATAAAATCCAGCACGATTATGTGTAAGGTATTAATGTTAGGCGCACTTAAATCCAATCCAGTTCCATCAAGGTGTTAACAAACGTTACCATGTATGTTGTGTTTTAAAGTTAAATTGTTTTGGGCACCTATTTTAGTGTTGGTGTTTCTCATGAGTGTTTCCAAAATTTTGTAGGTCTGTTTCATGCCTTCCTGTGTGTTTTGAGGGCATATTGTTGTGTATTTTCAGCTTACAACTCAATTTGTGTTTATTTTTGTTGTTGAAAGGTTCTCAAATGGAGACCTTTGTCAAAATTGTTTAGTATATTTGAGTCGTCGAATATTCCTAAAATGGATGTGTGATTCGACGCAAATGTAATTCTGTGTAAATTGATATTTCAGTGGATTCATCGTGAACTGGTATTGCTCCGTTCACTTCAATTTGTGAAAGTTATGCTATTTTGTAATTCAGTGTGATTCCTCGAGTCAGAAGTGTGTGTTTTTTCCTGTTCGAGGAATGTTGTTATTTGATATAATAAATTGGTTAATATGCTTTGATTGTTTTCCTTGTGTTAAGCATTAACCTTTTTGTCCCTGCCTTTGTAGAGTTTGTTTGAAGTAATTCGAATCTGCAGGCGTACTCCCTTCTGGATCGTACGCACTTTATTCGAAGTCATTGCCCTAGGAGGTATTCTGTGTTAGCTCCGCTTTTTCCAAGGCTTAAAAATACATGGTCAGCCGGCATATTTGTGAAATGAGTGATTTCCTGATTAAATCAGGTGGCGACCGTAAATGATTTGTATTCGCAGATTTTGCGACTTTGTAATTTGTTATGCCGGCAAAATTTGATGTTCTGGAAACAGGACGTGTATTTAACAAAGGGTACGATTTAAGTAACTGTGTGTCACGTTTATTTTTGTGTTTGAGTTCACAGCATTGTAATATATGTGCAGCTTAAGGCTGACACCTGTGAACAGTCTATGATATAACAATTGTAGAGAATCACTTAAAGGGCCGTGCACGGAGAAAACATAAGAATAACAAAAGTTAAATGGGGTACACGGAATAATTCAGAAAGAGGTAGAAGCAGAAACATTGTGAACAGTACTTATTGAAGTATTCAGGCAGTCGAGGTGACGCCTATACATTTTTTTGTGGTTGTGTTCTCTTTGTTTTCTGTTCTCTTTGCAGTGACCATCTACGCAAAGTGCATATTTTATTGTGTATTTGTGCCACTGTGTAATTTGTTTTTTTTAACTGAATATATGCTCATTTTACCAGAATTTTACTCATTTCATTGTGTCAAGGGTTCAGACCTTTCTCATACCGGAAAGATCCTGCTTCCTGAAAATTCAAAGCTCGCTTAGCTCGCTTCACGAGCATTCATTCATTGTTTCACGCTTTATCGCCACCGGCTGGAAGGTAGTAGGTGGGTGTTGTTACAATATATATATATATATATATATATATATATATATATATATATATATATATATGCGAGATACATAACCACTTGAGTGTTGCTAAAAATCCGATTACGTGTAAATTAGTTGCGGATAATCAAGTAATAGATCAAGTTGTAGTGATTAAATATTTAGGAACATCAATAACAAGCTTAGGGAAAACAGAGAAAGAAATAAAAGAGCAAATAATAAGGGGTAATAAGATCACTGGAGGTATCAACTACTCAATATGGTATAATAAACATCTAATACAGGAATCGATGGTTAGAATATATCAAACAATAATTAGACCAATGCTAACATAAGCAGGAGAGTCAAGAAGTGAAACAAAACGCACCGAACTACAATTTGAGGTCGTTGAAATGAGAGTTCTGAAATTACAATTCACACTCTACTGGATAAGGGAAAAAACAGAAACTTCAGGAAAGAGCGCAACATTAAGCCCATTACGAACTAGGTAGCAGACCGAAGAAATGAATGGAATGATCATATTGAGAGAAGGAAGACAAAAGATTCGTGTAGAGTGCTAGAGATGAATATCCGAGGTGAAGAACTGAAGTTAACAGACCGGGGAGGAAATGAAAAGATCCGGTAAAATTCTTGGAAAGGAACAAGTCTTAAGCCTGTTTTACACGGTCATTTTTTCATTATTTCTCGTCGATACTGAGCAGACTGGATGTAATTTGTACGAAAGAATCATCCATGCTTCATTTTTCCGTACAGATTTCATCCAGTTTGACTACGGCACCCCTAGTGTCACTTTATGGAACTTTCTTCGATGGCGTGGGTTCTCCGACACGGAGTATATAGATCTGGTGCGTAGCATGGGCACGTGTTGTTTCATTTTGAGAGTGGTTTGTGATATTGAATCTTTGCGTTCAGTGACCCCCCTCGCAAATAAAGCCACAATACCTCACACGTCTTACTACTCCTTACTCTGCGAATTCGTAACTATTTTATCATTCTTCCCGCTAATTTAATTTGTTTCCGTAAAAATTTCAACTGTAAAACTTCCAGCACTTTCTGCTGCGTTTGGAGGAATTATTTTCATCACGATTACGTACAGACCAGAAATGACCGAGTAGAACGCTGGAATGACGTTCATCCAGTTTCGGTACGCATACAACTATTTTATATCCATCCAGTCCAACTTCTCTACGGAAAAAAGGATGAAAAAATGACCGTGTAAAACAGGCTTTTGAATCTTCACAAAGATGAAGAAGAAGAAGGGATATAGTTGAATCCGGCTGTGAAAGGTGCCTCCAAAGCAAATCGATATTCGCGATCCTGTTACGAAAGAATAAAAATGCCGTAGAATCAGTCATTATCTATAACGTATTTTCAAAAAAGCCATGTTGAATGTTTCGAAAATAAGAGTTCTGTATAACTTGTAATCAAATATAGTCTCCCGGTTACAATTTTCAGCTCTTCGTGAAAATAATTCGAGAAGTGTTTCAGAGCTATTGCTATTCTAATAAAAGAAAGGAGATTGAAGAATTAAAATATTTTTGTTGAAAAATTAAAAATTATTTCTTTATTTCAAGAAAGTTTAAACACTGATTACGGTAGGTTTCATTTGAAAACGTTACAAATGACTACGGATACTGGTTGTCAAAATAATGTACCAGAGGCTGTGTATTTGAATTGGTTGGGTTTGGATTATTTTAACATTTTAAAATTCTTTTTCACGAAAGAAAAATTTAAAAAATTAGTATCATTTTGTACTAATATTTACGCTTTAATTTCCTAAAACTAACTACACATCCTCAAAGGAAACTAAACGTGTTAATTCTGATACAAGTGTATAGAAATCTTGACCCCAACTTCTTGCTTTATAACATGAACTGCACTTAACTGAAAGAATGTTATGATGAAACAAATACCAGTTTTGTGCCATGAGGGAAGACATTTCAGTGACAAAACGATGCTTTCAATATTCCTAATGTTACTACCAATACTTCAAGAGAAGCTAACAGAAGCCTGAAGCTGAAAGTAGTTTCGAGTACGACCTTGTGTGTCGGGCAATTTAATGCAGATGAATAGATGCGCGAATGTGTGATAAAAAGGTTAATTCACTTATTTGGATAAATTTGTGAGGTGCGTAGGACAAGTTATTAGTTAGAATTACGTTGTTAAAAGGGTGTGTGGTAAGTTTTTATCACTGACACATTAAGAGTGCCAGTGGTTGTGGCACGCAAAATGAATTCATGAGATCACTCTCCGCAGGGTGAATAAGTCAAATTTCAAAATTACGAATGTTCCCAGGTTTTTGAAACATTTTTCATATTATTCCAAATGTCCTCTTATTTCTGCAGTTTATATTGCAATGAGTGAATTTCATATGTTACAAGAAATTTTTCAAATTGGTTGGTTGTGTTTTATCGTAAAGTAATGTACGAGTTATTAATAAAAACTAATTCGCTGAATCAAAAATGCGTACGTTGCATTAATATTTTCATACCAATGTAGAATCTAATTTCATTGTATATATTTTCATTGGCAATTATGACAATTGCATCACTTTATATATTATGTGGCTGGGGCGAAGGCCTTTAATACGTTACAATACCAACATCACGTGATTCACGTTAGTCATGTAAACCTCTCTTCATTAATCTAGGAATTTTACCATTACCGTGTCTGTTTATTTACGTATCAGCGTTTTTTGTCCAAAATGACTTGCTTAAGGGCGGGAATATATTTTCAGAAAATGCCAAAATTATTACTATAACATTCGACGTATAAATCATTCATCAGGTGACAGTATCAAGAGCTCATTACAAATAATTCACATACAATACATTTACATTATTTTACAACACTTTGCCAGGTGACATTAACACTAGAACGACGGGAGTTGGTTGCCTACCTAGAACAACGGCCACCGGTCAATTGACCGGTTGGCTTTTTTAAATGTTTGTGACGATGTCTAGGAATTGCGATGTGCCCTATTACTATTTTTAAATATTATAGATGTTTTTAAAGTAAATTGTAGCCCTAACAATTTGTTTTCTTTTGAGTTTGTTCTTACTTGTTACTTTTTGCTCGTTTAAAACCGTAGGAAAAAACGTAAATCATGACATTTCATGGAAATTTTTAATTTTATTGCCGTAAAAGTAAATTAAATTAGGGTTTTAATTAGAAAAACATTTAAAAAACATTTCAAACACAATTTTTACAATACTTTGAATGAACTATAAGAAGAATATACCGCCAAACTTGAAGGTGGTACAAATATGGCTAATCAGAAGAACAGGTCAAAGTTTGCAGGTAAGTGCATCTTAACTTTTACAACAGATCAGTCGCTTCTCACTAATTTATATTTGGTTTTTAGTTACAAACTATAATTAAAACTAGATTTCTTACTTTTGTGTTATCGTACAGAGTAACAAAAAATTTTAAGAAAAAGTAGCAAGTTTTCAAATCCTTGCGGAGTCTTTCACTTTTAGGTTCCCTCACATTTCTTGCAAATAGTTTGTTCACTTTGACATTTACCACACACACACGTTTTTTGCATTTTTTACATAACTTCTTTGTTTTGTTTTCATTACACAGTGCGATTTGGCATGTTTTACGAACAGCAACATTTGAAGTTTGGACATCATTGGCATGCAATACGATCCTACTGTCTGCATAAGGTTTCGAGATTTCCTTCACAACTTTCAGGATGAAAGATTTGCGTGAAATGTTTGAATCAAAGGCCAGCTTGTACAGGGAATGAGCATTGATCATCGCTAAATCTAAAATATTATAAAATACATGAACGGGCCATCGCCGTGTGCCAGCTCGCACACTGTATTTGCGAGTCATTTGGTCAACTGTTCGACTCCACATTTTGTCTTATTGTAAAACAGTACAGTTTCTGGTTTCTTTTTTTCAGTCGCAGTGTTGATTTGTATACCGGGATGCATACTACTAAGGATAAGGACATGTTTGTTAGATTTCGCTTGATAGCTTGTCAGAGTGATATCTTCGCGCTTGTAGATAACAGAGCTAAAACGAACATCTTTATATTTCTTCAAGGAATTCGGTACTTCTTTCCTATTGCGATTGAGCGTACCGACCAGACTAGTTTTCTTTTTCCTGAGGTCTTTTGCAAGACTAAAAGGGGTAAAGAAATTATCCATGGTCACATTTCTATCCTTGTATTGGAAAGGCTCTACAAGACGTTTTACAACATTTTCGCCAACCCCTTCTGTGATAGGCCTGGCCTCATTCTTGCCTAGGTATGGAAAGGCATTGATGACGTCTCTAATTTTAGCGTCGGTAGCAACCCAAAATTTAATACCGAACTTATCCGGCTTATTCGCCGTGTATTGTAAAATGGGGCACCTGCATTTTGTTGGGTAAAGCTGCCCATCAACGGTAATATTCTCGCAAGGTCTGTAGCATGCTAAACAATTTTTCGACAAACTTATTCCAAAGTCCAGAAACTAAGCATAATTTATCGGTTGCTTTACGGCGACCACGACTGTCTCTGTCATCGAAACGCAAAAACCTCAGGATTTCTTTGAACCGATCCCTACTCATTGTCTCTGAAAAAAATGGTGGACCCCATTCTTTATCCCACAGATCACTTACAGAGGTTGATGTAGCTACACAAGCTCCACGTGCATACAGAATAGAAAGAAAAGCGTCTAGCTCTGTTAGTGATAGTGTCCAGGACTCGTCAAGCAGCACTTGACGTGCCTCTTTTCAGTATAATGTTTGATAAGTCTTAGCATTGGTTCAGTCAAAAACAGCTTCAATGCGCTACTATAACAATCTTTCTCTAAGTGTTGCATAAAAATGCAGACTTGGGCCTATATTCATGTTGCTTTGAAGCGGTTTACAATAACAAAAAATGATAATAAATGTGAATGGCTATTGAGAATAAAAATCAAATTTTGGGTTGAACATTATTTATAAGGTTATAAACAAATAAGGTAAACAAATAAGGTTAACAACAAATTATTTATAAGGTTCAAAACTGATAAAAAGAAAAAAAATAACGTCATGAATGTCAGTAACACACAAACAAATGCTAAAACTATACACCGGTCAATTGACCGGAAGCCGTCGTTATAGGTAGGCTCGCTTGTTTCTCCAGTACCACGCAACTTTTTTTCCAAACAAATTTATAAGATTTCTCTGGAGCCTAAAATAATAAAAGTCACGTAATATCAAACTCATACATATACTAGTTTTCTAAATACGGCAGTTCGAAACTCCTA
Organism: Teleogryllus occipitalis; assembly: GCA_011170035.1. Taxonomy (NCBI): domain Eukaryota; kingdom Metazoa; phylum Arthropoda; class Insecta; order Orthoptera; family Gryllidae; genus Teleogryllus; species Teleogryllus occipitalis. The sequence continues at coordinate 20,494 of BLKR01006506.1, forward strand.
ACCGGTCAATTGACCGGTGACCGTCGTTCTAGTGTTAAACGATTAAATTCATTAGAAAAGTTTAAATCCCAAGTGAAATAGTTTCTGCTGCATAACTGTTTCTATACAATTAGAGACTATACTGAGCCTCACAAGAAAAGTAACATTAATTTTAACAATGATTCATAATGCATTATTTACCATTTGGACTGTATAAATGTGTATAAACAACCTTAACAACTATTGTACTACAACTTCCGGGTCAATGACCCCCCATCTTGATCAGGTTTTTCGTCCTGTTTCCCTGATCCATTAAGCAAATGCTGAGATGGCCCCTTGTTTTGCTTCTGGACATAGATGTAACTTCATTTTCTGTACACGTCTTCTAGAATTCAGTTAGAAATACCATTATTCAAATTATCGTTTCCATGTTGTCGCGGCAGGAAGTATTATTCCGAAGCACAACATGATAAGAGCCAAAATTTATTGCTTATTTATCCTTGAAAATAGATTTTATTACATGGGAGTTTTTTTCCCCTTCAAAATTTAAGTAGTATATGACAGTGTAGGGATCACAGAATTTTGAAAATGTGGACACAATTCACTTTTCCCTATAGCACGTCATACGCAGTTTTAACTTTTTTGACGTAAAATAAATAAATAAATAAATAAATAAATAAATAAATAAATAAATAAATAAATAAATAAATAAATAAATAAATAAATAAATAAATAAATAAATAAATAAATAAATAAATAAATAAATAAATAAATAAATAAATAAATAAATAAATAAATAAATAAATAAATAAATAAATAAATAAATAAATAAATAAATAAATAAATAAATAAATAAATAAATAAATAAATAAATAAATAAATAAATAAATAAATAAATAAATAAATAAATAAATAAATAAATAAATAAATAAATAAATAAATAAATAAATAAATAAATAAATAAATAAATAAATAAATAAATAAATAAATAAATAAATAAATAAATAAATATAAATAAATAAATAAATAAATAAATAAATAAATAAATAAATAAATAAATAAATAAATAAATAAATAAATAAATAAATAATCCTAACGCGTCCTACTTTTTGAATTCTGATATTCACCAAAATTTATAAGCAACCTCATCTTTAATATTGGCAATTGAAAATTGTAACCTTCGACACGATTAGCGGGTGGGCCGTTGGATACGTGAAAGTGCCCGCCCGGCCTTGAATTGTGGGTAAAGAGCTCGGCGCTTTCCTTCTAGAAACGGTGGCTCAACCAAGCGCTCAAGCCTTAGCGAAGAGGGCGTTGCTGTTTCTTGGCAAAACATTTCCACCTATACTTGGATTTTCTTAACATGGCGCCTCAAGGTCACCCGCGACGGAGGGAGAGGAAAGGCGGACTCCAAAAGGGAGCTGCAAAAGTCGGGGCTGTAGTAACGTTGCAGCTCCGCATTGAGTCTCTCTTCCCTCTCCCTCCTCCGAGCGTGACCTTGAGGAAAACCCAATGTAGGCGTCATTTCCGCCAAAAATTCTCTTGGGCTTTTGTCAAATTCAGCTAGATAGGTAGCTGGCAAATTCTGACGACAAAGTTTAGGCTTCATTTGGTGGTCATAACTGAAATCGTAGATTCTATGTTTCTATACTTGCAATTACACGGGACTCATTTTTAAAAGCCTTTATTAATCACAGATACACGTTCTTGAGCATCGTATGGGCGACCCTCCGCCAAACTAGTTTTTTAACGCTTATGGCAGAATAAAAGAAAATACTTGATTCTTTCGGTAGAGTTTTTAAACAAGTTAACAAAAAGCAAGAACAAGGTTGTTTATGATCTCAAAATTCCGTAGTAAACTGCATGTTTGGGACCCACTAGTCGCGCACGTTACGTAAATATTTCGGGGGGATGAAGGTCGCGTTCCTTCTGGGTTAACAGAAGTGCGGGGTGTACCTAAAATTCTCCAAATTATCGATACGTAATTTATGAACGGCTCTTAAAGATGTAAATCTTAAAATTTCTTAACTTTTCCATTAAAAACCGTCATTTTCTATTTTCTTTTTTAGAAAAGGAGTAAGTAAATATTTGTCGTTTATTAAATTCTTAATTGGAGTTTGAAACCAAGAAATATGTTCAAAGTTATCTAAAGAAAAATTAGCCGCATTAAAGCACTCGGTTTCCTCAAATCAGATTTTTTGTTGACTTTTGCGCCAGCGTTTTGTAAATACTTTTCTAGATTTCCGGAAGCCTTTGAGGAAATAAATATATTGAGAAATATCTAAAGAAAGTTTTTGTGCATTAGAGCACTCATGGCACTCCTCAAAACATATTTGCTGAGTTTTGCGTCAGCAATTAGGGAATACTTTCCTAGATATTCCACAAGCTTGAATAGATAATTTTTTTATAATAAATAGAAAGAAAATAAACTTGTTTCCACATTTTTCGGAAAAATCATACACCACACCGTAAAAAAATAGCTCCATTATTGGAATATTCCTCAGCAAACCCTAAACAAAACCTGATAGTAAGCTTTGTAATACATTGTCCTTGAGCTAGTGAAACGTCATTTACTTTGTAGTGTTACAACATCTCTACCATTTCGAGAATATTCTCTCTGCAAATAAAGATCCTTCCTGTGCATCACAACCATCTTCAAGAACATCTAAACAAAATATAAGATTAAAGTGATCGTTGGCGAGTTACAGATAATGAAGCAAAATCAAAACAAATTTTTCCCTAAGAAAAGTAACTGCCCAAAACTAAAACTAAATAAAGCGTAACTCCACGAAGCTGATACAGACAAATACCTTGGACTGCATTTAGACAGACGTGTTACTTGGAAAACCCAAATCAAAACTAAGAGAAAGAAAGCACAACTTAAAGTTCAACAGACAATCAAAGGTGTCCCTGAATAAAGAAGTACAGATTTACAAAGCTATAATAAGACCAACATGGACCTATGGTATTGAATTGTGGGGCTCTTCCAGTAAATCGAAGGGTCGATGATAAAACATTAAGGAAAGTATGCAACGCACCGTAGTACGTGACACACAACATGATATACAGAGACCTCGACATCATCCCGCTAGAAGAAATTATCACCACGAAGAGCCAAGCTCACCAGAGGAGTTGTACGAGCATCTAAATTATCTTTCAAGGAACCTGCTAGAAAACCATTCTGAGGAAAAACGAAGCGTTTTCAGACTCTAAACACGGTTTTAGAAAATCAAAATCTGCGGAAACTGCCATTTTTTCCGTTTATTATATATGTTGCTTCATCAATAGACCAAAATGAAGAATTCATTAGGATTCATTTGTTTAGATCTTTCAAAAAATTTTGACGTTATTAACCATAACATCTTGCTCTCAACATTACCATTTTATGGAATTCGTTGTATTGCCCTAGATTGGATAACCTCGTACCTTAAAGATCGATCTCAAATAGAAATACAGTACTGGTACCAAAGGACATTATTTACTAATCTTTTCAATTCTTTGCCAATTTAACATGAAATCCCACGAGGTTCGATCTTAGGTCCAATCCTCATTCTGTTCTACGTAAACGAAATACCCTCATCTATTAAAAATGGAAGAACAGTTCTGTTTGCCGATGACTCGAATGTTCTTTGCAAAAAAAGAATCCATAAATAAATAGCACAATTTCACAAGTTTCAAATTGATTTTGTAATAAATTAATAGTTAACGAAGGAAAAACTGTAGATGCAATTTTGTGTTTTTTGCAGATGAACATTCCCGCCTGTGATATGGCAAAATATTCAGGGGAAGCGCATCGTTTAGTGCCCAGAGATTTAGATTGCAAAAGGAAATTAAACGAATAATGAAAAAATGCCATCAAAGTTATTTTTACAAGTCTTTTTTCATTGAGCTTGGAATCTTACCAATGCCTTGCCTATTTATTTACGAATCCGTAGTGTTTGTCAAAACTGACATAACGGTGGGAACATATTTTCATGTAATACTGATATTTATAGTTACAACACACGACGTAGAAATCATGTTTCTGAAGTATCAGTATCAAGAGCTCACTACATGAAATCCACATACAATACATGTACGTTACTTTACAACGCATTGCTAGATAAAATTAAACAATTAAAATTGGAACACAAATTTAAGTTAGAGTAAAATATGTTCTGCTGAATAACTGTTTGTGTACAATTAGAGTCTATACTTATCGTCTAAAGAAAAATGATTACTTAAACAAAACAATGATATAGTATAATAAATTGGTTTACATTTGAATTGCATAATTTAAAAAAACTTAATACGCCTGTAAGAAGTAATGTACTTTAGCTTCCGCGGCAATGACCACCATCTCGATCGGACTTTGTCTAGTTTTCCTGACCCATTGAGCAAATCTTGAAATGGCCCCTTGATTTGCTTCTGGACGTAAATGTAGCTTCACTATGCGCACGTTTTGTTGAGCTTTCCTTTTGCTTGTAGTGGTAGTAGAGCTTTGGGTAAGTTTCTATTTTATAAGCAATACAGAAAAGTCAAATCTGCAGTTCATTTATCGTTAGGAATATGTTTTCTATAACTCGGAAACGAAAATATCTAGCTTTTTAAAATTATTTATTATTATTATTATTATTATTATTATTATTATTATTATTATCATTATTGTTATTATTATGATTATTATCATTATTGTTATTATTATTATGGTTATTATTATTGTTATTAATATTATCATTATTATTATTATTAATATTATTATCTCTTCACTATTAATAGTTCAATTGTTGGGAAGGCATTCAAACTCAAGAAACCGTTAGCAGATAATTTTCTTCCCCATACACTTTTACAGTTTTTTACTAATTAAAAAAATAAATAAACGGTGAAAACTTATATAGACTAAAACGAGAGAATATTTTAGATTTGCCAAACCGATTTCTTAAATGAAATTTTCAATGTCACTATAATTCACGCCATTAATGTATTTGTTAGGAACCATTTACTTCTTGTTTCAACAAGAACAAATTGTAAATTATGCAGAAGTGAAAGTAAAATATATTCGAGGGCGTAGGGATCTCTGAACGAACGAACGAACGAACGAACGAACGAACGAACGAACGAACGAACGAACGAACGAACTGCTTGCCAGCCTCAAAAGTCCTAGACTTTCTCAAGCGTGGGCAATTGCCTCTGGCCCCGCGCTTTCTCCTTCAAATACAGATAAGGCGAATACACGATGAAGTTGAAAATTTAAGCGCAGAGCGTTCCCAGTACAACAAAGACTGGTGGCTTCATACGAAAATATGTTTGCTTGGTTTCCTATCAGACAACCGAGATTTGAATTTTGTTGATAGATTTTGCTACTTATTACTTTTCTTTAATTGGTTATTTAAGATCGCATCAACATCTTAGGTCATTAGCAACAAACTTATTACTTTATTTTAAATACCTTTCCTTTTTAAATTCTGCCTTGTATAAATATTTTTTCTAAGAGCCACCAATATTTTGAAACGCAAAATCTGGGCCGATTTTGAGAATGTGTCTGTTGAACCACCTAACCTGAATCGGAACTTTAATACAGTATTTGTACCTGTGAACAACTAATTATTGTACAGTTGAATAAATGTTACTACGAAATAAATTTGATATAAAATGTTGAATTGCATTTTTAAATTAACAATTTCAAATATAAAAAAATGAATTCACTCTAATTTATAATTTAGTACAGGAAATTTGAATTAATATCGCTTGCCATTAAGACCTTATAAGACTAAGATAATTAAAAGTTCTGGTGGTGTTGTACCTATACATGACAAGTTTGGCGCTGGGTTGAGGTGTACATCTTGGAAGAAACTATACAATAGTTTTCTGGAGATGAACTTTAGTCACTGTCCGAATTTCTTTTTTTAAAAATTATTTATTACCTGTTCAATTACATAATTTTACAGGAGTTTGAAAACTTTACATTGAACATTGTGGTGAGATGCTGGAGCTTTAATGTGGTAAATTATGTATTTACAAATTTTGAAAATAAGTAAAGTAAACAAGTAAATACATTAGAAAAAGAGTTATTGAAATGTGTGATGGGTATAATAGTGACGAAAAATTAAAGGTTAAGTTTATGAGATAATGAATTAAACAGAATAAACATTTACATTTAAGGAACGCGAAAAATGCCTTTGCCAGGGTTTCTAAGACATTGTTCAATGTTAAGTGAAAAATGTTACCGAGAGTTCCAAATTCGTATATTCGTAGTTGTTACAATCTCGGTGAAGTACATGCGATCGAATTATTTTCACACTTACGTTGCAATTTACTTGCACGAAATTTTCATGATAGTTTCTGAACTTAAGAAACATTGCAAGTGTATTGAATATCTTTAAAGAATTTTTATTGAAATTAAAGATGATACATTTACAAACTCACCTGGGTGCAATTTATTTTTAATTAAATAATTTCACAAATTTTTAATCAAGAAATCAATATTTTTCGCAATTATGTCCAACATTGAAAAACTAATAATTTAAAACCATTAAAATTCAAATACTGAAAGTAAAGTAATAAATGAATTCAGTACAATAATTGCACAAAAAAAATTGTGGATGTCCGAAAGCCTCGCCTCTGAGAAGAACAACCGTGCCCTCTACCCATTTCCCTTCCACATGCTGACTACGTCTTGCTGTTTGCAAAGAACACGTTGGAAAAGGTCACTAGATAAAGTAAAATTTGTATATTTTATTACAATATATTGCTCGGTTTTCGGCGCGTATTTACGTGCTGTATTGATATTCAAAGTGCATTTCCCAATTATTTAGTTCAACCATGGGCCTCTGCAACTACTTATCTACATGAATATACTAATATTGTGTAAAAGTTAAATACCCGTCCACTTTTAGTTTCAGACAATAAAAGCATTTGAAGTTAATACTCAAACTTAATTTTTGGAAACTATGAAGAGTGTCTCGTATATTTGCGTTTTTATTTGTTTTTCGACGCACTTCAACATTGCAGGCATTTATGCTTGTAAACACAGTCAAACAGCCTATTAATATGGGTATGTTTATTGATTAAATTCTAATCCTTCTGCCTTTCACTTCACTTCTTCATCTGTCAGTGACAGTGTCATACCAGAAATTCCCTCGCCGCACTTGTGACTTTGTGGCCACGTCCCTGACGAAAGGACAGTAGTAAGACAGCCCGCGAGGTAGAAATTGTGCCCCTCATTGATTTTCAGGCATTTTGGTTTATTTAAAAAACTGATGTTTCGACTAACCTCTAGAACAAGGGAAAAACCGAATTTTGGTGAATCCAATGTGAAAATCTCGATTGTTACCAGTTCTACAGCAACGCTGCAGTATCAGTGAGGTGAATTTATTATTCTCTTAAGACTATGGGTATTAACAGTTTTAAGAAAAACCAATGTTAACAAGCTATAATTAAATCTAAATAGTGTCGGTAAATATAATTTCCTTTAAAAATTAATACTTTGTTTTTAATAAAGTAGATTGGAGTCAACCTAGAGATACATTGCAAGATTAATAGCAATAGAATTAATGCATGGTAGTATCGCGCTTGCAGGCTAATTCTTCAATACGTACCCACAACCAACAGCAAGAATGCACGGGAGCACTAGTGATTGAGGCCCCGTCGAGTTTTAATTCTTTCCACTCCGTATTTTGGTTAACTAATTCCAACTTTTGACAGCACTTTCTTGTTAATGTAGCTTTCAAATTTCAGGAAGTCCTGAAACAGTTCAAATTGTGAGAATGTGGTAACAGTTACTAAGTAGCACATTTATATATATGATGGATAATATTCCCGTCTACAACCTTTCAAACATTTCACGGTAAAAATCTAGAGACTTAGAAGTTTCTTCATTTTTTTTCTATTTTAGATATTTTCACTGTCAGTCCACCATGAACTAGAGTTACGATAAAAGAAATTAGCTATAAATTTCGATCGCATTAAATTGTAAGTTTGCATTAACTAGTGAACGTGTTAAATGTGCTCTATTAAATATTTGTCAGTTTAAAAAAAACTTTGAAAAATTTCCTTACATCTAGTTACGGACTTCTTAGTAGTTTACCGTGAAACATTGAAGCTATACAACAATTTCAGTAGTAAGCCCCTTGAGCCCTTTACTTTTAAAGAGTTTCAAGGCTGACTAGTGCGAAGCAGAACGAATCGTTGCCCTCGCCTTCGAGTTCATTTCCTCCCTCAATGCAAAGAAAACTCCCAAACAAGCCAAAGTATCCCCATTGTAGAAAGTCATTATAAAATGTATCAGTTTCTCCACTATAGAATAAGAAAATTGCATGAAGGGCTACGACAAAGAAAATGGAGATAACAGGATAATTTGAGTTCCTTTTCAACAATTTCTTTCGTCTTAGGTATATTACAAGCTCCTCCGAATGATTATGTTTCGTGGTTTAGTTTTCAAGGACATTAATATTCAATTATCTCTCAAGTGCGAATGTGTAGAAGACCGCTTAACGATAAATTGCGATGCAAATTTATTACCTCATAAAAAAATTTCCTTTAAATATTCCGAACTGAAATTCTTTCCCGAGAACCCCATGAAATTGAAAAAAATGCAATTGAAAAACATATTCCCTGTTGGGAACAAGGTTATCATTTCGAAAATGCATGAAAGACGCTGCACTACTTCAATCACTTTGTTAAGAAAACAATACCATAATGCAAATCACCCAAAAAGCTTTGTAGATTGCTGTGCAACTATTAGTGTAAGACATCAAAAATTTAAATATTATCAATTAATATTAAAGTAAATTCAAATAGACTATATAATTTGCCGAGGGAATAAATATTTTAAAATCAATACAAAAAATTGAAACGTGAAAATAAATTACACGTGAGGAATGATACACCGAACCTTTGGTTTCTGTGGGGCAGAAAGTTTAAATAGCAAAGAGGAGAGTATTCCCTTATATAAAAGATTGATTATTAAGAGGGAAAGAAACTTGCATTAATTTGAATCTGATAATACATAAATATCTCTATTTGTAGAACGACGGTTGTTGCACAGACATTGAATATTTAGTTGGATTCCATTCTCTAATTCTACTACTTCTTCCAAATTATATATTCACTCAAGTTTATTTACACGCTCATTTTGCTACAAGCGCAATGTGTAGGTTTATTTCGTCACCGGTTAGAGCTATCCACGTACTAAATTTTTCAGAAAACGGGAAAACGTGGCACAAAGGCCACGGCCGCGGAAGCCTACGACTTCACTGGCAATTAATTTTACACAATTAGTACCCTTTCCAGCACAATCACAAAGTGAGAATGATAATGGAACCAGGAAATAAAACAGGATTTTTCAACAGTGCCCAATTGCTGCAATCACACGAAAAAAAAAACATTTCGAGGCGGAAATAGGTCTATTTCAACAGTCACTCCACAAATGAAATCCAAAGCTCGCTTTCCGTTAGAAATTCCATTAGTTGTGAGATTAAAGTTTTGTTAGAAAAATTTAAAAAAACCACTAGTTGCACTCATCAAAACATAATTCAACTATATATGGTATAGATCTGAGAAATTTGAAGTTCAAAAAAAAAACTTAAGTTGGACGTAGGCAGATCTATTACACGTGAAAGGAATTTTTGTTATAGAATTTTAATAAAGCCCCTAGTTGCTCTCTCAAATATATATTTCAAATGTACATGGTTAAAGAATGATCTATGATTTCGAATCTCAAGAGAACGTAAGCGAGTAACACATGAAAACGCACCATAAATTTCGCTACTCACCAAACTCACCTCAGTTGGGTAGCCTAGAACAACCGCTCGCCACCGCCGTGTTCACAGGAAATGACGCGGTCCCATGATCCTCGCCACAGCAAGGCGATGCCCCAACTCGATTTTTCTCGATACAGTCCGATCGCAGAGCAACTCGGCGGAAAGCGAGTGAACGCGCGGACTATTCAAATTATTCTATTTAGGTATGATGGAATAATTGAAGTCATCATTGTCTATATAGATTTATTGATACAACCGGCTTTCCACAGGTTCACCCTTATCATTACCCTAAAAGGAAACAAATAAATGCAAACTCTTAGAAAGAATAAACAAGAAGTTAAAACAAATGTATGTATGTATTTGTCGTTACTGGGTTTCCGACTTCCCCGGCCAGTTACTGATGACCCTCTTGTCTAATTAAATTCCCATGCATAGGGTAAGAGCAACACGAGGCGAAGATGACGTATTCTCTTCACCGTAACTAGCACGATCCGCCTGCTTGAGATTTTCTTCGTCACACAGCTACAGAAACTGGGACGATTTTAAAGGAAAGCTACAAATATATTTTTGCCTCGACCGGAAATCAAACCCGAGGGGCACAGCACGGGAAGCTAGTACGCAGCCCATACGCCATCCCAGAGGATTAACACAAATAATAGAATTAATACAACTACGAAATTAACATAAGGGTTTTTGAAAGTGCTTTTAAATAAAAAACGGGGTATAATGCAAATAATGATATGAGAATTAAGATTTGTTTTAAAATCAATTTCAAATGAAATTTCGAAACCTAAAATAGAATAAGTTGAATTGCTCTCAATAAATATAAGATAGCAAGGATGGCTTTATTATTTTTTATAACATCTATTTAATTTGCATTTTGTTCTTCCCGAACATTCGGTAAATACAATTGTACATACTTTTCTGACCTGTAAAGAAATATTTCATTAAGGATTCTTTCTAATTAATATTTTTAAATAGTTGCCCAAACAAAACATTGAAATACATTACAATTCTTATAACAATAATACAAATACAAACACGCTGACATTGGAATGAGCACTGTGACAATATTAAGATAGTTTAATCTACAATATCAATCACTACAAAATTGTATTATTCGTATCTGTGGTTTAGGTCAAGAGGATTGAAGTTCTGAATATTGTGTCGAGAGAACAGTCCTTAACTTGTAGTTTAAACCATTGTGTCAGTCTTTGTCAAAGGCCTGCGCAACGTCTAAGCAAATTGCAGAACAAATATTTTTCTCCTCCAATTACTTTTCAATGACGTTGTGAAGTGTATAATCAGTGCACCTGATCTATTGTGAAGTGTGTTGTTCTGAATCCGACCTCATCTTCTGGTATTGATTTTTTGTCCTCAATAATTGGTTTTATTCTTTTACGAAATAACTTTTAAAAAAGTTTAGCCAAATTAGGTAACAGTGAGTTCTGTCTGTCTAACGTAGCATGTAGCCAGATGTGATTTCCCTGATATCAGTATCATAGTTCCTTTACTTTCCAAAATCTGGGAATATATTTCTATTTAAATGCAGGATTAATAAGATTTGCCAATTTTAATATTCCCTTTCTCGACAATTCCCTTAGGACTTCTGCTGTTGCTAAATTTAATACTGAAGCTTTTTTAAGTTTCATATTTTGTATTTCTTGTCGTATTTCAAATTGGGACGGGGGTAGTAACTTCGTAATCTTCCTGGCTACTTCGATATCAATGAAATATTTCTGCTTTTTCTTGTTTCTCCTCATAAAGCTGAAATATTTTTTCTCGTTGCTCTGAAAATGTATCCGTTTGTACGTTTCTTCTATCCCATTTGCTATTATTTGTCCTAATTGGAGAAGTTCGAATTATATGTCTTGTTATTTTTGTTGATGCCTACCACAGAGAAAAATTTGTGTTTTTATCAACTTTTCCTAGCCGACTTCTCAATATGTTTTTTTTCAGATCGTTATTTATTTTTCTTATTAGTCTTTCATGAAACGTGGATATTTACTTTTTCTTCTGAATATTGGAGCGTACGATTGTTAACTAATGCTGGTTTGTCAATCAGTCACAAACAGATGAAGAATGAATGATCTGAATTTAAGTGCATCGTTCTAAATACTTCAGTATTTCGACGGTACATTTTTAATTTTGTAAAAGTCTATTAAATCTAGGGTTTTAAGTGGGTCGGTTGGCCAGTACGTACGTTTACCAGTTGACAGAGCTTCATCACGCACTATTATGGACCTTAATAATCCTTTACATTATGTTGTTGTTAATCTAGAATACTAATTGATATTTTTGGCATTAAAATCTCCAGCTACTATAAATCTGTCTCTCAATTGACTAAGAAATTGTAGATAATCATGATTATTTTATGAATATTTTGGAGGACAATAGATTCCATATATTTTAACGGATTTCTTGGTATTACTTCGCATTAACGCATACCATGGTATCGATATTTCATTTGTTTTGTATTTAACTTCTTTATAATGGAGTATATTTTCTTTGCTTATCATTTCGCTTCCTTCTCTAGCAGGATTGTTTCGATGTACAGACGTATACCTTTTATAATCTCTAAACTTAATGAATGTTTCCTTGATGAAATGTTATAGATATAAAAAAAAATCCATTTTCTCAAGATCAAGGATTGCTTCCAATTCATGTTTATGCCCAAACAGGCTCTTGGAGTTCCATTATATGATTTCAAGTGTCCTTTTTTAAGTTTTAGGTACAGCTCCTTTGGGGTGGTACTCTAGATTCTTTAATCTCTCTTCTAGGGTAATGATCATAGACTCTATAATATTGTGCTTTGCTCTTGTATGACTTCTAATATCTTATTCATAATATAATACTGTTGTTTTTTATCAGCTTCTCTTGGATCTGTAGTTACTTGTGCATACGTTCTGATCTCTCGTCTATTACCATTTTTATATTTTTTATCATTATTTTTTTTCCTAGGGCTTGTATCCAGCCGACAGCCGGTAGACCTTTACGTTCCGAAGGGACGCATATTCAACCAAACACTAAACAAACACTAGCGGGCTCCTCTGATCTGGGGTCAGCAGAACGCGAGGCCCTCCACGACACCACACACACAAAGTCAAGGGACAAACAGCCATGCCCAAAGCGGGGCTCGAACCCGCGACCCTTCGGACCGAAGCGCTGGATCGGTACTCGCTCTTAGCCACCTCGGCCATCCTGGTCGGCTCATTATTTTCTTTCACAATTTTTTTCATGTCTAGAATAATCTAATGTTTGGGGATTTTATTCATTTTTTTATCTCTATAATTCTTTTGATAGTGACCATCCCCTATAACTCGCTGGATCGACATTCCCAAATGTTCACATTTTGCTTTATTGTTGCATTGTTTAGAACGGTGTTAACCTGCGTAGTTTTTGCATCTCGGATCAGAATTACAATTATTTTGAGTAAAAGCTTGTCATGTTTTACATCTATGGTTTTTACCAGCGTATATTACTTTCTGTGGTGTTTACCGGAACATTTCTTTTAATATGGTGTTTACCTGCGCATTTTACGCATCTTGAATCAGAATTACAAAACTTTTGAGTATAATAAAAGCTTATCATATTTTACATCTTAGAATCAATATTGACCGCTTAAATATCGTACTAGGACAATTGTATTGAAACGAATCTGGCCCAAGTCGAATACCGCAATAATCAACAGTCGAGGGGCGAATTTTCACACATGTCATGACATAAAGAAATGGGAGAAAATCTCCATATCTCCAAAATTATGAAAAATATTTCCATTTTCATGGCACAGTTACAAAATTTCATTTACTATACAGGGGTAGCGGGGGTAATAGCCCCTTTTTGGTTTTCAAAATAAATCAGTATAAATAGTTTCTATTAACAAGTATGAGCTTCAATTTCATAAATTAGTTATTAAGCTTGTGATTTCACCACAAATATCATCAAAAACTCACTGAGACCCTCTCGAATATAGAATTTCATATAATTTGCATTTGCCCTCACATGCGTGTAATGGGTGTATCTAAAGAAATATGAAAAAAACTTAACACATTATTACTTCAATGCTTATTTGGTTCAGAATATTTGTAGGCGTCTCAAGGAATATGACCTCCAAGGTTGTCTAAGACCAGCAGCACAGGATCAAGTAAGACTTTTAAAGTGTTTGAACCATTGTACAAATATTTCAACCGTCCAGGGATTATTGCTACATGGTAAATAGCACCAGGGAGCCATTTACACTTATTCATATCAGTATATAATTTTGTTTGAGGTAATGTCAATCACGATGCAATAATGATAATCACTGACAACTATTACCCCACAAACACATTTTTATTGTAAGTACTCATAAAGCTAAATAGTTGTTTAAAATCACTCGCAATTGGTATCAAATGATTTGCTGAAGCACTTCCCTTTCAACAAATCTTAATTGTTTTAGAAATCTCCAAATTTACATGAGTAAGACCCTATTTTTCTGAGAGCACTTTCTATCATCAACCACTTACTTCCCTGGTACGAACGCTATAATCTTCGATGTAAGCTTTGTTTGGCGACGGCGATCAACTGGCTATAGTTATCACGACTAATGGCAGGTAGAAGCACATGTTGTTGCTGTCTTTTAAATGGTTTGTTTAAACTATTCATGGATAATTTACTGCCGACTCCTATTATCCCGTGATCTCCATTACTACCACTTCCTTTATTCAGGAAATGCAAACATTTGCCACATTTGCCCGATAACTGTGCCCTTTAGAGACGTTTCCCTGAAACTCGAGTTTTGGAGAGTTCGAAAATAATGGTCACTTTTGACCCGCGGTACATTCTAAACTATTTGATCTACAGTGCTGATATTTACACTATTCATTATCAGTACATGCCTCTTTATCTACAAATTTAGATAGAATTTTAAATCCACAACAAGCAGTGAAACCCAGCGACGTCCTAGAATGCATTTTTCTTCGTAAGGGGGAGGGACGATGTTTTCACGTATGTTAATCGCGAATGACTCGCAAACGAAAATTGTGAAGAAAATTTCATTTGCGCCAATGTATTATACACAGAGAATCTCTTATACTGCGCCCTGGTAACGAAAGAGTTGATAAATCCTGTTTCTACATGAAGTAAATTACTTCCTCTAACGCGCAGTAGGAGTTTTGGATCTTTGACGGCAAAACAAGTCTGTCCATCTGTGGCCAACTCTAACGCCAAAGACGATGATCTCTAAATATGATATTCACCAATCGATATTGTGGCCTTTCACTTATTTTAGGAATACTATATGACGAGGTTATATCAATTTCGAACCTCGCGTATTCACCAAATATGTGACCCCTCCCTACTCTGGGATACAAATGAGCGGATCACTCTAATAACTTAATGTTACTACTTGACCTTTGACCTGGTAAATCAATGTCACATCAAAATTTAGGAAGATTTTCTTATGTCCTAATCGTCCTACAGGAGTGGGTTCGTCTTTTATCCTCCTTTTGAATATTAAAATAAATAAGGCAAGTTAACTTTTAACTTTAACAAAGTTTTCATATATTTTACCAAATCTTCTGATACAATTTCGTTAAGAATTTACACATTACCTAGAAATTCATATTACTTGCTGTAGTGTTCAGCAATTTCCTAAATATTGATCAACTGCAGTTGTACCTTTTCTATTTGTAAAATACTTTGAATGACCCAATATAATCTTTCACTTTTACACAAACATAATAAAATACCTTTATACAATTCACAAAAAAAACATCAAATCACATACACTGCTGAAAGAAAATTTACATGTGCAATATACACTTTGCATATACCTTTTAAATAAACTGGTACAATGAATGAGATCCCTTTAATAAGCGGTTTTTCTGTCACGCAACTTATTAACCTTTTTACTATTTAATTAAAAACAATTTATATCATGAATTGCAGAAATGAATATTCATTCGAAGAACAAATATAGTAGTTAAACAAAATAATTAAAAGAATTAATTTTACACCTTTTTGCAGGAACAATTTATCTGAATTCTCGTTACGATGGATAAATACTGAAAAGTTACGCTTAATAGCCGATATTTTAAATGCCTGACTATCTCTGTCTGGGCGTGAGGTGAATTCTATATATTCTTATGCGTGATTTCCCCTCCTCTCAACTGTTCTTTTAAAAGGGATTTTGTCGAAGTTTTAAAATCTCGTCTTTTTGACTCACGACGTCGGCGCGATGACACGTTCCTGCCACTCCAGACGACGGCGATGGTCCCGTTGCGTCCAAGGTCGAATTAGCCTCTTGCGTCGTGAAAAACCGTCCCTCGTCGATTTGTTGCACGGCGAACTCGCGAAGTAACACAGCTCGACGGCAGTCTCCAACGAATATACGTTATTCCTTACTTGGAATATCCAAGCGAAATACATTTGCAATCAAAACAAAAAAAAAAAAAGAAAATGGTAGCAGAGCGTGTTGATAATTTGTTGGATCTCCTCTCGTTCAGTATCAGATTGCACACCGCAAGACAGTACTGGTCCGTTCCGTCCGAAGGTTCACAGCAAAAAAAAAAAAACGTTTTTCCCTGCGGTGCTGATCGCGCCGTCATAAATTCTCCAAGGCGATTCCTGATTGGATGTTGATTTCTACTACGTGAGTGCGTTCAGAACTTTTACTCAGACTCTTATACAGAATATCTTCTCTTGCTGGCGCACCCCTTTGTAGTTCAGCGGTACTATTACTGCTTTGGTCGTAGTTTAACGTTGTCGCGCGCTATTTAAACAATGTAATCGTCTTATGAGCGGTTACAATATGAATGAACTCGAAACGTTGGGAGTTTCAAACGGATATTTTATTTTTGAGGATACTTTACACGAAGTCTTGAAAATATTTTCAAAATTTTCTCAAATATTTTCCAAAAGGTTTTTGATTATTTTGTCCTCAGATGGAGTAATGCCCGCAACAGACTACACCGAGGAATGTGTTGCCAGAAATGTGCGACGAGAAATGCGGAAAGAGGCCGGCCAGATCGCGTCCACACACTAGAAAAAAGGCATTCGACGTCTCGAAATGCCACAATCGAGGGATTCGATACCACTGTATACTTTTTAGATTAGTTATATATAGTTAGTTTAGTTATTATTATACTGTGCGTCCTGCATTGCGGGCTTTACGAAAACGAGATTAGCTGAGCTCCAATTGTCTCATTTGATGCTTATTTGAAACACTCACCATGAACGATGCTGCTATAAAGAAAAGGCAATCGTCAGATGATGCAGAGTCCGAAGAATAGAAAATAGTAATGCTTCATTTAATGTGTAAACAACGACTCCGAAGCATATGGGCATTCGCTTTCGCAAGGAAAAAGGCGAATCCCACATTAGAATAGGAGAAATAACCATTGTTCAGGAGGTCTGCGATGCACTATGGACTTATTTACTGCACTTACCAAAGCCAGTTGTGGCTTTGCAGTAGCAGAGATTTTGAGCAGCTTTGGCAGTTTAATAACTGCGTTGGGGCAGTTGATGGGAAACATGTGGTTATAAGAAACCCCATGAAAAGTGGATCTCAATTCTTTAATTATAAAAAAAAAATTTCCATCATTCTATTTGCAGTTGTTGATGCTGACTTGAAGTTTTCTGTTGTGGCCATTGGCTCCTATGGTAAATTAAGTGATGGACATGTTTTTAATGAAAGCATGTTTGGAAAGGCCTTGAGAAGTTATATAATTGATATTCCGGAACCATGCATTTTAGAAGGTTGTAAGGGAAGTTTCCAATAGGTAATTGTAGGAGATGAGGCATTTCCCCATCTAGAGATTTTAATGAGACCATTTCCTAAGACCCATTTGAAGAGCATTGAAAAAAATTTTAACTATAGGCTCTCTACAGCCAGGAGAGTAGTAGAAAGTGCTTTTGGTATATTAGCAGCAAGATGTAGGGTGTTGTTAAAATCTTTCGAATGCGATGTGAAAACGGTGGACAACATTGTGAAAGCAACAGTAGTTTTACACAACTTCCTGAGAACTCAAAAGAAGGCTAATAGTGTAAAACGTGATCTGACTAATTTTAGAGAAGAGGAACATTTCAAAGAACCAAATGACCCGTTCATACCATTAAAAGATTGTGGTTATAATGCTAAAAAAACATTCGAAATTAGGCAGAAATACATGAATTTTTTTTGTTCTCAAGGAAGTACTCCATGGCAAATGGATGCAATTAGGAAAGGTCATTTCTAAATGTCTTTTGTGTTTTATACTTACTTAACTTTTAAATTGTGTAATATTTTGCTTAAATATTGCTTGCATTGCTTGTACATGGTTAGTATTATTGGCAATATTTTTCCTAAAAGATTTCTTAAAACTGATTCATTAAGTATAACTTTTTCTCAAAAATAAACCAATAACCTTTTCTCAAATACTTCATGATTTTATAATGCAAGAGCTGAAACATAGCTCAAGAATGCATGACTTTGTTTTTTCCACTTTTTCCCCTCTGAGCTGAAAGTGAAAGAGTTTCTTGATATTAATAAACCATCTTTTAAAAGTATGAATTCATAGTTATTGATTGCAAACGGTGTACAACTTTCACTTAAAGTGAAAAGGTGTTATCTTTAAACTTGAACTTCATATTGTGAAACTAAAACTTTTTATACGGTTTATCTATTTTATCTGTATGTTTCAGTCCACCAAAACCAGAAAAAAATATATGAAAGGTTTCCTTTTAAATATTCAAAGCTCTTAGCAATATTTACACTCATTTAAATATGAAAAATATACTTAACATGTATTATTTTATCACACACAAATTATTGCTTGGCTTACAAAATTACAGGATAATGGAATAAACGATTTGATGAGACATTAATGTAATAATAATTTAGGATTTTCTCAGAAGCTTTTATTTATTCGTTCAATTACATTAGTAAAATACAGGGAATGGTCAGAGGCACTTTCTTCCCAATCCATGTCTCTGCTTCTTGCACTGCTGAAAATAGAATAATTTTAATTTGTCTCCGGTATGTTTTAGGCAATTTTTTTGTCGATTGACATTGACAGGAAAAAAATATCCAAATCATTTTTCCCTTCTTCTGTCAACCTACTTTTGCATCTAACTTTCTTTTTTTTCTTGCTTTTTTCCAAGTACTCCAAAATTGGGTCCACTTTTTTCCCTGATTTTATAGTGCATTAATCAACCTTGATTTCCTCAGTGCCAGCACTGGAAGAGAAAAAAATTTCTTTTCCCATGTCTTGCACTTGCAGCTGGTACATTTTTGGCTCCTTTCAAGTGTGTGGGGGTCGGTAAGTTTCTTTTGTTTCGATTTTCTATATTTCACGTCGCACATTTCTCGCAACGCATTCCTCGGTGTAATCTGTTGTTGGCCTAAAAGATGATTAAGAGAATTGTGCACATCTCACATCGGTTGAAATCTAGATTTTTCCAATATTGCAA
Organism: Teleogryllus occipitalis; assembly: GCA_011170035.1. Classification (NCBI taxonomy): domain Eukaryota; kingdom Metazoa; phylum Arthropoda; class Insecta; order Orthoptera; family Gryllidae; genus Teleogryllus; species Teleogryllus occipitalis. Next base: position 39,642 of record BLKR01006506.1, read on the forward strand.
AAGTCCAATTTTTTGGTGTGTCTTCCCACAACTTCAATATTGAAGATAATATTTCTACTTCCTCGCTACGGAGTAGAGTGAAAGATATGTAATGGTACGGAGGCATTAATTTAGCCCAAAATTATGGCGTAAGAATTTCTAAGTTTTTAAAAATTGGGGTGGTATTGATTTTCTGTTTTTTTAATTAAAGGGGATTTTCGAAATTTGGAAAAGTAACACACTGGTGCCCAAAATTCACTGGTGGCGCCTGAACAAAAAATTTTGAATTTCGAGTAAGTAGGCGTGCTAACTTTATCTACGCCGATTTCAAAACTTTAATTTCGGAGTGTTTTGAGGTAAAAAAAATTTTGGTTTTTTTTCTGTCACTGATGAGCCCAAAAATACGGTGCCAAAACTTGTTTGAGTTTTGAAAAAATGAAATGCTCCTGGTATTTTGTTTTCTGACTTCGGGATGATATTCCAAGTTTTAAAAAGTGGCACTCGGAACACTTTTCGACCTTAGAAAATATTTTGAATTCTGAGTAAGAGGTGATATTTACCAGTTTAAATTTGATATCTTCATTTCGGGATGTTGAGAGATACCCTAAAACGTTCTTGAAAAAACGCAATCCTCTCGTCACTTCCGCCGACCGTCGGGTGGGGGGTTACGACACAGTGAGAACGTCACGGATACGTCACCTGAGCTGCACATGGCAGGCCGGAGGAGACGAGATTATTATTATTATTATTATTATTATTATTATTATTATTATTATTATTATTATTACTAATATTATTATTATTATAAAATTTAGAAAAGCACGAGATCAACATTTGAAAAACTACACATTTTCTTTCCCGCTTTATAGAAAACTTATTTGCAAAGGTAAACCAACAGGAGATTTGAATGTTCTGCATTGCTAACATAATAGTAACTTACCATAAGCTCTACTACCACTACAAGTAAAAGAATTGCTCAACAAGACGTGCGCGTAGTGAAGCTACATTTTTGTCTAGAAGCAAATCAAGGGGTCATCTCACTATTTGCTGGATCAGGGAAACTGGACAAAAACCTGATCGAAATGGGGGTCAATGACCCGAAAGCTGAAGTACATTACTTATCACAGCAATATTAAGATTTTTTAAAATAATACAATATAAATGTAAACTAATTCATTATATATATCATTCGTTTGCTAAAATAAATATTATTTTTCTTTCTGATGATCAGTATAGTCCTTTTAGAAAAGACGGCGGCTGTCTTTGCGCCGCCCCCTCCCCCTACCCACTCACGTTGCGTGGGCAGCTCGCGAGCGAACGCCTTTGGAGCTGTGGGGAGAACGAGGGCCCGACCGTGGCGATATCTCTGGGTGACGGGAGGAACGAGGGGGACAGAGGCGATGCAAAAGCATTGAGACGAACAACTGACAGGCAGAAAGAGGCTGGTGGGTTGTGACGGAAGATGAGAGCTGGTGGGTAAACACAAAGAAAGACAAGAGAAATAAGCAAAATGTGTTTATTTCATATTGCAATATAACTTCATTATCTGTCCAGGTCTTCTAGAATTCAGTGGGAAATATAGTTATTCAAATTATCGTTCTCCATGATTACGCTGCAAGAAATATTATTCTTTGAAGGACATGATGAGGTATAAGAGCCCAAATTTATTGCTGATTTACTATGGAAAAATATTTTATTACATTGTAGCGAATACTTTTGTTAACAATCCTTACAAAAACGCTCATTTTTTTCTGTATTAAAAATTCAAGTGGCATATGGCTTTGGGGTATGTATCACAGAATTTTGGAAACGTACTCACTTCTCCCCATAGCGCGCAAGACACAGTTTTGAACTGCTTTTGACCTAAAATAAATATAAAAATAAATAAACAATGTACTTAGTGCTACAAGCAGATGAAAAATGTTTAACTAGATTCAACCTAGACAGAAACAATCTTTCACAAAACGACTAAACAGTACTGCAAGACTAGGGCTGCAAGAGAAAGGCACAAACTTCCTCGTACTAGTTTTGTAAGTACTAGTTCTTCTTTCTTTGGTGTTGACTAAATTTTCGGTTTTGCCTAATCTTTTTGCCAGCAGCCATCTATCACGCCCAATTCTTTTTTCAATTTTCTCAATCATCAGGTAGAGAATTATTAAGTGCCATAATAGTGATTGATCAAGCTCTGTAAACAGATAAACCTACGTAGTGGCCAAACAGATAAGATTCCAGATTTAATAGACTTTTACATAATTTCTAAAACGTGCTACAGAATGACACAGGCTTTTTTTTCGCAATAACGTTTTCTAATTTCCTTCCTGAAGACTGGTACTGTACATTCTTGCCCTTGCTTTTTGCCAGCTGCCATCTATCGCTGCCTGATTATTGCTTTTATGAAATTTTCTCAACTTTTCAGTTTCCAAATAGTACAAGCGAAATGTAATTTTAAGAATATCAAAGAAAACTAAAACTTTGTTTACCTGAAGAAAAGTTTTCTGTGAAATATTTGGAACCGTCTTCAAGAAAATGCGATATGCGTTATCGTAAATGCGACATTGGAAGCCCTTTCTCACAGGAATCAACTGAGTTTTTAAATTTTATAAAAATTCTATGAGCATTTTATGAGAATTTTATTAAAAAAATATTTAGAAGTCGGATAAGAGAAGTATCCCAGAACTCAAAAGAACAATAAAAGAGAATAATTACCCAGATGAAATTACGGACCTTGTTGTTAAAAAAGAGAAAAATAAGCAATCGACGGCAACAAGCAAGACTTCTGTAGCACATCATTAAACCAAATTCAATAATATCACTCAAAAAACCAAAATAAATATAAGAAAAATTAAAAACCCATGTATGAGTTTGAGTTGACATCTGATAAAAATACTAATTGTTTGTTCTCTCTGGAAGGCATCAAGAAAAATAACAAGACCTATAATTCGAACTCCTCCAATTAGGACAAAAGATAACAAATGGGATAGAAGAAACGTACAAACGGATACATTTTCTGAGCCACTATAAGAAATATTGGAGCATTATGAGGAAAAAGAAAAAGAAGCAGAAATAATTAATAAAAATCGGAATAGCAAAGACGATTACGAAATTATAACTCCCGTCCCAATCTAAAGTACAAAAAGAAATACAAAATCTAAAACTTAAAAAAGGTCCAGGATTTCATTTAACAACAGCAGATGTCCTAAGTGAATTGCCGAGAAAGGGTATAATAAAATTGGCAAAAATTATCAATTCTGCATTTAGATAGAAATATATGCCCATTTTTTGGAAAGTGGAAGGATTTATGATATTGAAATCACGAAAAACACCATCTGGAGCTACATGCCATGACAGATCTCACTCATTATACACACACTGATTATACACTTTACAACGGTATTGAAAAGTCATTGGAAGAGAAAAAGATTTGTTCTGTAATTTGCTTAGACGTTGCGCCTGCCATTGACAATGTCTGACAAAGGGTTTAAACTACAAGTTAAGGACTGTTCTCACCAGACAATATTCAGAACTTCAATCCTCTTGGCCTAAGCCACAGATGTGAATAATAAAATTTTGTAGAAATTCATATTGTATATTAAATTATCTTCATTTTGTCAAAGTCCTCGTTCAAATGTATGCACGTTTGCATTTCTATTATTGTTATTGTATTTCTATTTTCTGTTTGAGCAAGTATTTAAAAATATTGATTAGAACGAATCATTAACGGAATATATCTTTATAGGTCAGAAATATATGTACAAATATATTAACCGAATGTTCGGGAAGAACAAATTGCAAATAAAGCAGATGTTATAGAAATAATTAAAGTCATCTTTGCTATCTTTTATTTATGGAAAGCTAATAAATTTATTCTATTTCAGATTACGGAATTTCATTTTAGATTATTTTTAAAACATGTATTAATTTCAATTTCACTATCTATATATATAAAAGAAAGTCGTGTTAGTTACACTATTTATAACTCAAGAACGGCTGTATCGATTTGGCTGAAAATTGGTGAGCAGGAAGCTTAGAGCCAGGAGACGGACATAGGATACTGTTTATCCCGTTCGACAGCGTTCCTGTGTGAGAACGCACGTTTTTGCACGTTTTCGCGTGATTTCGCATGTTAGCGGTCATTGTTGCCTGTTGTAACCCATTGTTATAACGTCGCACTGATAGCAGAAGGCGATAATGATAGCCGCCTTTCGTTCGCCGTTATATCTATATATAGTCGTGTTAGTTACACTATTTATAACTCAAGAAAGGCTGTACCGATTGGGTGAGCAGGAAGCTTAGAGCCAGGAGACGGACATAGGATACTGTTTATCCCGTTCGGCAGCGTTCCTGTGTGAGAACGCACGTTTTTGCACGTACGCAGTGCAACAAGGATAGTACAGTTTCTCACAGTGAGTGCGACGCGAGAAAAAGATGCGACCGGCTGTTAAGGCGGAACAGAGTTCGCCAGGTCAGCTAGTTTGTGTTATACCCCCTTTGGTATTGGAAAAAACATTTTAAAAATACTTACGTTAATTTAATTATTTGTTATAATTTTATATATTTGTATTAACTTCTTGTTTATTATTTCTAAGATTTGGCATTTTTTTGTACAATTCTAAAGTGATGACGGCAAACCCGTGGAATGCCGGCTATATCAATACCAAGTGGCAATGAATTCAATGGTTTCGTCCTACTTACTCCTACTCCTTCATACTACTATTCCACGACGGACAGACGGACGGAAGTCCGTCCGTCCGTCCGTCCGTCCGTTCAATATTTATAATATTTTCAAAAGTACTATTTACATTTAAAGGCAGCTGGTGATATTTTAAGAATTTTTTTTACAAAAGTGGCGACCCCACCACTGCAACGATTTCGCGATCGGTTATAGCAATATAGAAGATGGCCGGAAATATGACCTTTCATCGAAGGGCGAATATGGGTTTCCATTAACGCAAGCTACTTGTATTTCATTATTATGCAAAAAGTGGGCTAGGATGTGAATTTTACGTTTAATACTATTTGCATTCCAAGAAATGACTCGGAGTGAGGAATGAGTGGCATAACTTGTATGCATGTTTATATGAATTTTAAAGTTTTATTGATTGAAGGATGGCGTTTTATAGAGAAGGAATAACTTGACTGAGAATGAAGAAGAAACGTTCTACCCATTGGGAGATAAATTCTTCCAACTGGAAACGCTGCCAATGGGTGGGTATATGGACTGATTGAGGTCTAACTATTATGGCATTTGGTTTCACAATGATAGCTGTGGAATTCTTCGACGGGGGATATGGTTCTTGTGGCATTGTGATAGGGATGGAAGGGGAAGGATGTGGAGTGAGGAACTCTTGGAGGGGGTCATGAACGAGGATAAAGGGGCATCGCTGGTCGTCGGACTTTGTTGACGGGTGGGGTACCGAGGTGGGAGTGATTTCCTTCAAAGATTTTTTTCATTAATTTTCCAGTTGCAACTAGAGGACCGATGAGTCTTTCCGCCGAGTGAACATTTCGTATCAGTACTAGAACCTTCAGCCGTGGCATGCAGATCTGCACATTTACTAGAACGAGGAGGGTTCCCACACTTCTTATGCTTTTGTCGGAATAACTGACAACCTCGACACTTCACTGGCCCGGGTCCATGACGGCGCTCTCCCACCGTGGTCATAGCATTAAAGAGTTCTTTTAGTGCTTATATAGCCCTGTTTTCTGATGATTTCGTAAGAGTGACTACACAAAAGGGCCAATGTTTACGATAAGAATCAATCAAATTGATAACCGTTGATACAGGTAAATTTATTTAAGTAGTTCTTGATATTTTTCTTTTTCACTACAGGATATTGTGACATTTCGTATGACAAAATAAATAGTAGCTTTTGTCGAATCTCTTTCGGTTTGAGAGTAGAACCCTTTCGTTGACAAATGCTTACAAAATATAGTAAATTCTTCAACTGTACTTGCTCTAATTGCACTACATGGTCCTCTGAATTTAGTAAAACAATTTACCGGTTCAATATTTCCTTGATTCTTTGCAAACGTTCTACATGGACAGGTAGATCATTAATAATGATCTCAGGTATGTTCATTGGTTGTGAGGAAGGAGAATCGTTGTATGAGACACCTTGTTCTGGGCCAGGGTCGGGGTCAGGACCAAGAATGGAAAATTTTTTGTCGATTGGGATGTTGTATGAAGGCATATTGGCAATATAAGGCATGCTTGCTGGGACCCTGTAAAAACGAAACTTGGTTATACACTGCATCTTGCAATCAGGTGCGATTAGGTGAAGAAGAATGCGTTATACTTATCTGAGGATTCGGTTGTGAATATCACACTGGCGGTATGGGCAGCGGCGAGAAGGTTGAATTTGCAGGTTGGCTCGCTGCGAATCGCTGATGTTGCAGTTACCCCTGTCGTTGGAGATTGATGCGGCTCCGTGTAGGTTTGGTTTGGTTTTCTCGTGTTTCTGGGCGCGTAAACTGATTTGGTCATTTGTCCCATTAGTGTAGTGCATGTTTTTTTCTCGGGAGATGGCGGTGATCTCCACCCGCTGGATGGCGAGATCCGTCGACGACCTAACGTCTGCTAATGGGATTTCCCACTAACCAGGACTCTCCCACTAGCGGGCAACAGCCCTTGCCGAGACAAGCTCTAAGCTGCCGACCGGTCTCCCGGAAAATATGGTAGTGTAGTGCATGTTAGTGTAAGTGTTTGTGTGTAAGGTTAAGAGGATAAGACAAGGAAGAGGAAGGGCAAATCGCCCGCGGTCCGTGGCCCGTTTGGTAGGGTACTGCTACGGCATTCGCTGGTGTTGGTCGGAGAAACAGCGGAAAACTACCGATTAGAGCAGCCGGCCACTAGAATTCTCCTCCAGTCAGCGACTGAATTATACCTAACTGAAATGATGTGTGGAAAATAATGCTGCCGTCCGGACTCGAACCTAGGACCTCCCGGTCAGAGGCGCTGCAGTGACGTCAGTTGATGCACTAAGCTACCGCTCCTGGTGGCTCCGTGCAATGAAAGTCGTTTGGTGCGTATAGAACAGATGACACTACATCTAACAAGGACGAAAATGATACATTCGCGTTCTCTGCCGTTGTTGGATTGAACGTGAAAACTGGCAAAACTACATTCACTTCTACAAACTCGTACCTGGAGCGGTAGCTTACTGCATCGACTGATGTCACTGCAGCGTCTCTGAACGGGAGGTCTTACGTTCGAGTCCTGACGGTAGCAGGATTTTCGACATTAACTTTTCAGCTTGGTCGAATTCAGTGACTGTCTGGACGAGAATTTTTAGCGGCCGGCTTCTCTGATCGGTAGTATTCCGTCGTTCTTCAGATCAACACCAGGCAAATGACGGAACAGTACCCTAACTAACGGGCAACGGACCACGCGCTATACTTCCTTCCTCGGCTTTGTCTGATCCCGATCCTTTACTTACACACACACACACTTGCACTAACAATCACCACTTTACTGAATATTCCGGGAGGTCGGTTGGGCGCTTAGAGCTTGTCCCGTCTGTGGTGGAGCCCTGCTCGTGGGAGACTCTTGGTTAGAAGGAAACCCCGCTAGCCGAAGGTAGGTCGGCGCGGGATCTCGCCATCCAGCAGGGGAACCACCGCCATCTCACGAGGAAAAAACACGTGACACTACGGGACTAATGACCTACGCTGCTGACGCGCCCGAAATCACTAACCAACCCACTGAACACTCGTCCAATAAATTGGCACTAACTGAATCGCGAGGGCCCGTCCCCGAGGCGGCATCACCTCGTGCTGATGAAGGGGAGAGATAGGGTAACTGGTTCACTTTTTTAAATTTGTTTTAAAATGTTATTTACTTCATCTACACACGTGAAATTTCGCATTTCCGAGAGGCTTTCTCCTTACGTTGTAAAACAAACATCAGCGTGCCTTCAGTTTTTGTCAAATATGAAATGTTTTATACATGTGCAATGGGACTAGTTAATCTAACCGGGAAGGTTAAGTGGACCGCAAATTGAACTAAACAGTGAAAATAACATTTACGTTTTAATGAAAAAAATTCTTCTAGACATTTCCATAACCTTTTCTCACACATAAATGGAGAAAATCCTTAGTCAAGATTGTACTCTTCCAAATTCATGTTAAAATAAATCATATCGTTAAATATTTCCCTGCAATCCTTCAGAAGGCATAGAGATTGTGTATGGCTGGATTTGTGTTTGTTTATTAGTGGCTGGAGTTAGAATAATTTATATCTTGCTGGTTTAATTTTAATATCTATGCGAGTTTTTCAAGTTAATTTTGCGACCAGGTGAAGTCCTAAGTATTTTGTGAGTTAAGATGTCGGGGCTCAGGTATTGGGTACTCGTTAATTACTAGCGGATTGGGCTAAACATTCTGAGTTAAAATATTTCTGGTATTGTTTTCTTAGTATTGAATTGGTTTATCAGATGATTGCCAAAATTTTCATTTAATTTAAATGACTGAATTTATGATCGGAAGTTAATTAGTGAGTATCCTGAGGCGAATAGGGCTGTAAGTTAAGCTATATTCAAAGTGATTAATGATGGTGGACCCTTGCTTTGATAATGTGTGGGGTGGAGTGGTATTGTTAACTATTACTGAGAATGTACGATCTGTGAGAAAACGTTTGATGATGTGAATAATGAACGTTGGAGTTCCTAGTTTTATTATTTTATAGATTAGACCCGGGTGCCAGATTCACAAAAATGCTTGAGTGATGCCCAGAAAGGAAGATATTGTGTGTTGCTTTTTATGAAATGCAGAGTGAATATGTTCTGTTATTCTGAGCATTTGGTGAGCAGTTGAGTGTTGAGCAATGACACTGAATCGATGCTTGGGAATTATGTTAACTGTTTTTCATATGCTGGTTTCGTCAGAAAAGGGTTAGTTTTTCGAATATTTTGGCAATAACGAGTAGTAACCTTATGGATCGGTAACTGCCCATTTTCAAAAGATGTTTGTTGAGCTTCTTTTGTGGGAACGTTTTGCCCAGTTTGGCAGCCAAAAGTGCAATGTGAAGCTTGTCTTGCTCCACGAACAACATGCCGAAAGGACCCAGAGGTTCACTTCATTATTTTTTTGTGTTTGTAAAAAACCACCTATGAATGTGGTCTAGCTTCACAACTTGATTGAGGAAGTAGTTTAAAACTTACAGAAACAACTATTATCTACTTTACAGCATTACGGATATTGATGAATTTACTGCAGGGAAATCATCGTATTTGGTTGCAGCAATATAAGCTAAGTATGTAGTATGGAAAAGAAAGTAACTATCGCCATAATTTCATTGTCATAATAATAATAACAATAACAACAACAACAACAACAACAACAACAACAACAACAACAACAACAACAACAACAACAATAATAATAATAATAATAATAATAATAATAATAATAATAATAATAATAATAATAATAATAATAATAATGTTATTAATTATGGCGAGGCTGAGGCCATAGCACCTGCTCTTCCGCCTAACCACTGAGTCTAGATTGATACAGGACAGTATCATATAAGAGGGGAGGGAATTCTGTACATTTACGTCTGGGATCATCCCGGCATACGCTTTAAGCGATTGAGTAAACCCAGAAAACCTCAATCAGGATGGCGGTTTAGGGCCGAACAGCATTAATGTATAGAAGTACTTGACAATACAATGACCTTTAAATTCCCCTAGATTTATAATTTTAATGAATCTCGACTTATTTTATTCGGAAATCTCCTTGAGTTATCTCTGATTCAATATTTCCATTGCAAAGCAATTGTAACTGTTCTTGATCCTTGGGTATCTCTAAAAGTCGCCTTGTACTCTACCACCGCCAAGATATAAAAAGTGAAAAATTTCTGTTAAAGAGGATTCGAGAGAAAATCAATTTAGTATATGACGTTTTTGGCCAAAAAGATTCAGAGCGTAAGCTCTATAATGAAAGTAAATCATTTGATTTTTTTTCAAAAATCAGACTCTGAAAATTATTAAATTGTTTTACACGTATTTCTTCCCAAATTAAGGATTCAGATTGCATTACAAAGAAAGTTAAAAATAGTATTCCGAAATGCATTTTAATCGATTAAAATAGAAAAAAACCATTATTACGCAGGGGAACCAATCACTTGCGGACAGGAAAAAAAATCTCATTGAGAAGCCTCACAATTTTTATACACACCCAGATGAAAATGTGAGCTTAATGATTTGGTTTATTTCACAATCCATTGTTGGATCTCACACCGTGAAGTGCAGTGTCATGCCCTCCATGCTTATTCCTTGCGTTACAGTCGCAGGAGATCCTGTACATTAGAAGAACGCGCAAGGTCAAACGGAGTCTTGTTCTTCCAAAATCCGCTCCAGGACTTGAGGTCCCTCCTGGCGCCGGCCGCGAGGAGCGCGCGCACCGCTTTCTCATTGTTAGACTGCGCCGCGACGTGCAGAGGAGTCAATCCAGTCTTACTCCTCGCGTCGACGTCGGCGCCCGCGCGCAGCAGCAGCTCCACGCACCGCCCGCTCTCGTCTCTCCACGCAGCACAGTGCAACGCTGAGCTTCCACGGTCGTTGACAGCATTCGCATCGGCGCCTTGTTGCCGAAGAAGCGACACCACTTCCGCGTGCGCACCCCGGATTGCGTTCCTTAAAGGAGTGTCACCAAATTTATTTATGTAGTTGACGTCGGCACCAGAGTCTAAGAGACGTAGTACGTCAAGTAGTCTTCCTTCTTCTGCCGCCTTCCACAACTGCTCTCCCAGAACGGAGAAAGAGGTTCGTGCCATCTTCATCTTCACCTCCCGCACCTGGAGCTCCACCCGCTGCCTCGCGCGTTCTTCCTCGTCGGCCGCTGCGCCCTGGTGGCCGGCGCCTGAGCAAGTGGGGGTGGAGGTGGAGGAGGGGGGCTCCTCCCCGCCGCCCGCTGCTGCCCCTCCCGTCGCCGGTGCTTCGCTGGCGCTGGCGGCGGTGGCAAGGGACGCACGTGGAGATCGGGGCTGCTCCAGTTGGCGCAACAGAGTTTCCACACGGGGCATGAAATTCTGCAACGCGCTTTGCAGGGAGGCTTCTACTTCATTGACACGGCCCTCCAGGCGTTGCATAGCTCCTGCTTCTCCAGATCCCTCCAGGGCCATCGTCCTCTCTTCCATGGCAGTCAACCTATCCTGAGTCTCTCGAAGGCGCTGTTCTAATGAGTGGATAGCGGCGTCCTTCTCCTGTATCTTCCGCTCCATCTGAAGCATCACAGCCGCTTCCCTCTCTTCCTGCAGGCGCAAAGCCTCCTCGACCTCGCGCGCCGCCTCCAGTTTCTGCAGGCGCAAAGCCTCCTGGACCTCGCGCGCCGCCTCCTGTTTCTGCAGGTGCAAAGCCTCCTGGACCTCGCGCGCCGCCTGCTGATTCTGCAGGCGCAGGGCCTCCTGGACCTCGCGCGCCGCCTGCTGCTTCTGCAGGCGCAAAGCCTCCTGGACCTCGCGCGCCGCCTCCTGTTTCTGCAGGCGCAGGGCCTCCTGGACCTCGCGCGCCGCCTGCTGCTTCTGCAGGCGCAGGGCCTCCTGTAGCTGCGCCAGCCCCTGCGCCACCAGCTGGAAGGCGTCGCCGACGGCGTCCGCGCCATCTCGTGTGCTAATGGCACCAGTGCTTCTGCGACTAGCCATCTCCTTCAGGCACCTTCTGAAATTCATGAAATAAACCCCTTATTAAATCATATTGTTTGTTTATTAAAACGAGTATAAAAGAAAAAAAATCCATTTTCTGCTGTTCAATATGCCAAATTGTTATTTTCTATCAGAAAAAATATTATATTATATTCGTTATATGTATATACATATGCAAGACACATAGCCACTTGAGTGTTGCTAATAATCCGATTACGTGTAAATTGGTTGCGGATAATTAAATAATAGAACAAGTTGTAGTGATTAAATATTTGAAGCTTAGCGAAAACGGAGAAAGAATTTAAAAAGCAAATAATAAGGGGTAATAAGATCACTGGATGTCTCAACTACTCAATACGGTATAATAAACATTTAAAACAGTACTCGAAGGTTAGAATATATCAATCAATAATTAGACCAATGTTAACTAATGCAAGAGAAACATGAAGTTAAACCAAACGCACCCAACAATATTTTGAGGACGCTGAATTGAGAGTTCTGAAAAAAATTACAATTCACACTCTACTGGATAAGGAAAAAAACAGAAATTTCAGGGAAGAGAACAAAATTAAGCCCATTACGGCCTAGGTAGCAGAACGAAGAAATGAATGGAATGATCATTTTGCGAAAATGGAGGGAAAAAGAATTGCTAGAGAGGATTGCTAGAGATGAATGTCCGAGGGGAAGAACCGAAGCTGACAGACCGAGGAGAAGATGAAAAGACCCGTTACGATTCTTGGAAAGGAACAAGTCTTAAGCCTGTTTTACACGGTCATGTTTTCATTATTTCTCGTCAATACATAGCAGACTGGATGTAATTTGTACGAAAAAATTATGCATGCTTAATTTTTCTGTACAATTTCATCCAGTTTGACTACGGCACCCCTAGTTTCATTTATGGAAGTTTCCTCGATTGCGTGGGTTCTCCGACACGGAGTATATATATCTGGTGGGCGTGGGCACGTGTTGCTTCATTTTTAATGTTGTTTGTAATATTGAATCTTTGCGTTCAGTGAAACCTCTCGCAAATAAAACCACATTACCTCACACGTCTTTCTACTCCTTACTCTGCGAATTCGTAACTATCTTATCATTCTCCCCCCTCATTTAATTTGTTTTCGTAAATGCGATGTTCAAGTGTTAAACTTCCAACACTTTTTGCGGAGTTTGGAGGAAGTGTTGTCATCACGATTACGTACAGACCAGAAAAGACCGTGTAAAACGCTGGAATCACGTTCATCCACTTTCGGTACGCCTAGAACCGAACGTCCGTTTTCCATCTGTACAGAATTCTGTACAGAAAAATGATGAAAAAAGGATGAAAAAACGATCTGTAAAATAGGCTTTAGACCCTTCACGAAGATGAAGAAGGGCTACAGTCAAATCCGGCTGTGGAAGGTGCCCCCAAACAAATCGATATTCGCCATCCTCTAATGAAAAAGAATAAAAATGACGTAAAATCAGTCATTATCAATAACGCATTTTCAAGAAAAGTCATGATGAATATTTCGAAAATATGAGTTCTGTATAATTTGAAGTCAAATACAGTCGCCCGGTTAGATTTTTCAGTACTTCCTGAAAATAATTTGAAAAGTGTTTCAGAGCTATTGCTATTGCTATTCTAATAAATGAAAGTGGATTGAAGAATAAAAATGTTTTTATTTTGAACTAAAAATTTATTTCTTCACTTCAGAAATTTTAAACACTGATTACGGTAGGTTTCCTTTGAAAAAATCACAAATGACTACGGTCCCTCTCTGTCAAATTAAATTTAGCACAAGCTGTTTATTTGAATTGGTTGGGTTTGGAATATTTTAGCACCATTTCTAATTCTTTTTCACGAAAGAAAAATTTAAAAACTAAGTATCATTTCGTACTAATAATTAAATTTTAATTTCCTAATACTAACTAACATCCTCAAAAAATTGCAGGGATGGAAATTTAAGAAGTTCATTTTTGAACGGCGACAAGATAAGATAATGAAATATGAATTTCTTTTCAATTCTTGTCTTTGTTGAACAATCACATGGATCCATTATGAGGTTTTGTTTTTGATGAGGATGTCTACGTATATCTGTGGTATATACTCAGACGGACATGCTTACACGGTGACTGAGTGTGCCACGGTTCTAGTATAGTTATGTTTGGGATGGAAATCAACACATGTTTTTTGCCATTCTGTATGTGACTAAGAAATATGGCTTTGTAATCGCTTTAAGTTACTTATTACTCCCTTTAAATGAAGTATCACTATTTTCTCGTAATTCGCCACTGCTATTCTCTACAATGGTTATGAACCAAGATTGTATCAATTATGACAGAATTCAGTCCTGGTATTGGAAGAATTGGCAACGACGACGAGTTACCAGAAACTGATTTTGTCGACTGAATTATAGAAAACTCTAATGTCTTCAGGAGTGATACGCATTGAATCGCTATCACGTGACAATTATGACACAGGGCGAATGTATATGAAAGCTTCGCAGGTAAGAAACAAAATTTGGAATTACGTCACAGGCATCAAGAAGAGTCCTAAATGCAACGTCGATGGAATAAATGCTGCTGAAAAGATATCTATGGAATAAAAGAACAAATGAAATGAACAAAAGAATGAAAAAAAGGAAGGAAAGGATGAAAAGAGTCTGTTAAAAAGATCAATTGAGAAAAAGACAGCGAAGCATTAAGTGACATCATACTTTCCTCAGTATTTCAGCCTCCAGAACTGAGTAAAGGTAAAGACTGCAAGACAGCGCATGCACTTTAGACACGATCGGCAATGTATATCTATCTACTCGTCCAGCTCGAAAGGCGACATTGCCAAACGAGTCATTCCTTGCCGAATGGACGAAAGAGATGATGATCGGGAGCAATTAAGTAGAATCTTAAGGCTGTCGATAAATTAAAGGACATAAACGTAAAAATAAACGACAATCTCCTATCCATATTATTTTTTGCTATTTACGTTAGTAAACACGCACTTAGTTCCTTAGCAACCAACCATCTAAATACTGCTTTAAGAGCGCGGCCACAGCAACGGCCGCTAAAATATTTTTAATGGACTCTCGATCATTTTAGCGGCCGTTACTATGAACATTAGTTGCTTGCATTAGTGGAAAAAACATTCAACTGTCTGATCACAAACTAAGCATCCAGTACCACCAACCCTTGCTACAGAAAATCAAGAGTAATGACAATTCTGAACTCGCGAAAGTGATCAAAGTTTATTTTTAATAAGCGATAAACTAAAATAACAAAAAATAACAAAAATCATTGGATGTAACTCGTCCTCTATTAGTCTTCAAGGACTTAGCCGGAAGGTTAACTATTCGGCTTCGTTATCGCTCCGCCTCGCAGTTAACCTTCCGGCTGCGTCCTTAAAGACTCGTTTAGAGGACTCGTGACATAAATATCTACTAGTGAAAACCCGTCAAAATTTGACGGTGAGATCTGAGATAAATGTAAAATACTGTGACCAGACTAATGTTCACAATACGTTGCATTGTTTGGATCTTCAGGGTATAACGAAGATGTTCTGTGATGTGAGTTCCCAAAATTTTGAACACGTATGGCCCATGGGCAGGTGGCAATGCAATATCGGTGCCAAATTGCACAAAAGAAAGAGCACTATTATACTGACGGATATTATATCTAAAGTTTTTTGATGTGTCATCATGTTCTATATACAATTTTTATTTCTTCTGGCATATCGCCTGAAGGTAAACTCATTTTCCCATTTAAGCAACACAGCGTAAATCGTTTGCAGAATTTTTCTCACATGCGAAGTGCAAAGCAGAACAAAACTGACATTTCATAGGCAACGACCCAGCAGAAAACGAAATGACCTCACTATCACGACACTTACGCTGACTTTCTCTTTCCCTGCGTCCAGTTAATGTACGTTTGCGTCTTTTGGGACGCGTGGGCAACGATTCGGAATTCGACATAACAACTTCGTTATTTCAGTACAACTGAGCAAAACACACTGTCCAAATGTTCTCTACAAAATTCACCACAAAAGCAAATACATGCAAACTGTCAACGCCACAATGCAATAATTACACTCAAACAAAACCTTGATTAATTGTAAACAAATCTCAACAATTAAAACAAAACATCAAACAGCGCCACCATGAAGTGGCGCTGTCGACTCATATATCGACTCATATATATCGATTTTGAAACAGCCACCCTTTGGAAGAAAACAATTGACTATTGATAAGCGTACTATTAAACAAATATTTAATTAAATAATTTACACACTAAATGTTGGTGAATCAACACAAACAATATCTGAAACACATCTAGGGATCACATTCTTTCATTTAAAGGAAAAATACAACAATCGGTTCAGTAGAAGCTCTAAACGAAGCCATGGCAAAATACCTTATTTTTTTAAATATATAGATTTGTATAGCCTGACGCATACATATCAGTATTTCCGGTGCGCAAGACACTCGCGACAGTCGCGAGACACTAACAAAGCCAAACGCTCATCAAACAAATAAAGTAGAGAATAGCATATTTTATTTCAAAGCCGGAAGGCGAGAAATCCACCTCCACCTCCACCTCTACCCTCCACCTCTACCCTCCACCGCACCCTCCACCTGTACCCTCCACCTCTACCCTCCACCTCCACCCTCCACCGCACCCTCCACCGCACCCTCCACCGCACCCTCCACCGCACCCTCCACCGCACCATCCACCTCTACCCTCCACCTCTACCCTCCACCGCACCCTCCACCGCACCCTCCACCGCACCCTCCACCGCACCCTCCACCGCACCCTCCACCTCACCCTCCATCGCACCCTCCACCGCACC